>JARHVA010003690.1:437500-465000 GCA_037957365.1 Torreya grandis
ATAGAATCTTCCAATTTAGGAAGACTCATTTCTAAAACATAAGTTGAATATTTTGAAACATCTACACCATCACCATTATATAATAAGCCATATATATTTAAGAAAAAAGATAAATCTACATCTTCTACACTCTAAGAAATAAAATAATTGATAGGAATTTTGAGAAGTGGGTGGTAAGAACTTTTGGTCTACCAACACAAAGAGGATTCATGGAGGATATCTAGGATGAAAACATTACCAATGAATCCACTAACTTAAAATTTACTATGCTTACTCCTAAATTAAATTAACCTATGAATAATATTCCTCACTCTACCCTTCCTACTTTTATGGGAATAACATGTGAGGATCCAACCACATTTCTTTTTGAGTTAGACATCTTATGCTGCAACTATGATTATAATCAAGATGCTCAAATAATTAAGATATTTCTAGAAACACTTAAATATGTATAACTTATATGGTTCATGAGAATTTAAAAGGATGTCATTTCTACTTGGGAAGAAATGAAGAAGTTTCTACTTAAATACCAATAATATTATATAGGCAAAAACTATGGGAGAGATGACATATTCAGAATGACATAAGCTGATGATGAGTCATTGGAGGAATATATGGAAATATTTCTATTCATCCTACAAAATTCCAAATAGAATTTAATAGAGAAATAATCTATCAAGTTGATAGTCATAAAATAAATTAGAGACTATTGTCTAGAGGCACTAGACTTAATGTCTAGTGGTGATGTTTCTACATTGTCCTTTTAATAAACTAATAGTTTTACATACAAAGTACTCCATATCAACCATGAACAAAAGTTAAGGTATAACCCTTCCTAAAAAATATATAGTAGGAATATCTAAATTTGAAGTTAGTAACCTACTATAGGACATGAAGTAGGACATTATTATCCACCTAACCACTCAACTTGATACATTGCATACATGGAAGAAACAAGAAGAAACTAAAAGAACCTTAGCTGTCTATTATCTTAAATGTGAAAAAAGAAGGTAGAATGCATATGCCATTCTATAAAATATCATGTAGCCAACATAACTAAGGAGAATCCTGAAATAGTAGAGCTACATGCCATAATAATATATGATAATCAAGTATTTTATGTGGCTCAATGAAAATCATGGGTGCAAATGTTAGGTATACCATCAAACTCTATATTTGTAAATTATCAATTCTCAAATAATCCTCAATATGGTTATGGACAAATATTCTCAACCAAAATTGGCTTTAAAATTTTTTTTAGCTACCCTATAATTATTTATGAATGCAATAGGATGGATAACAACCTCAACCTAGGAAATTCTATAACCAACAATGGATCTTTCCCTCTAATCTATGGTAATAATAATGGGGAGGTAATCAAGGCTTTCCTTAAAAAATCTAGAAACCATAGTAGCAAGCCTATATTACAAAAACTTATAAACCTAATATAACCACTCAATTACCCACCCATCCCATCTCTAACCGTACCAATAAGTTGTCTCAACAAACTTAATCCACCAAAATAATGCAATATCCAACATACACCTTAGATATCAATCAAGTCCATTTTTACTCAAGATGCATTATTACATAATGCACCTCACCCATAATCATAGAACATTTTGAATAACCTACTATAATCCATACTAATCCACTACCACCCATGGCCACTCCTAATCTAAGTCCTCTAAAAATCCAAAAATAACTTGACAATCATCCTTTTCTAGAGAGATTGAACATCTCATGTCTTGAACACCTCAAGAAAGTGTGTAAAAATACCACTATTTAAAGCAATAAAATATGTTCATATCTATCATAATTTTGTTAGAGAGCTATCTTTAAAAAAATAGGAAGAAAAAAGAAGGATCCTATAACAATCCAAGTTATTGGCCAACTAGAAGATATTATGTTGGGAAACATAGTTCCCCCAAAATAATCTAATCCTAGAAGTTATGTAGTCAGTGCTAGCATCCAAAACCAACCCATCTCTAATAATTTAATTTACTTGGGTGCATCCATCAACATGATGACCATGGAGACTATATAACAACTAAAACTTACAACTCTCCATCCAAATCCCACCATCTTATAGATGGCCAATAGGTAAACTATTAAGCATGAAGGGATTGTTGAAGACTTAGTTATCACGATGGATTCCTAGAAATATCTAGTAGACTTTATTGTCCTATAGGAAAAAATTAACTTAGGAGGTTGTCTTCTTATACTTAGTTGCCCATGGTTGGCCATTGATGATACTTTTATTGGTTGTAGGCTAGGAAAAATGTTAATTTTCAATGGAAATGACACCAATGAATTTGTTCTTTATTTGCCATCCAAGATTTTGTGCATAATTGATCAAAGTCCAACCTTGCAGGCATAAGAAGAAGACACTATCCTTTTTGGTATCCTATAAAACACCTATCGATAGGATCCTATAGCCACAAACATGTTGGAATGTACACCATGCCTACTTTAGAATACTTTTTCTAAAAATACCCTAGACAAAACCACAAGAGGCATTTGGACATTCCATTAGTTGCTTCCCCATCAATGTAGCTATGCTCCTTTAATTATCAACATAAAAACCATGCTCTCTTTAAAAAAGAAATTGGACATTCTACCAAATAAGCCTCTCAACATCAACACTTATTTAACATCTTAGTAAGAAAGCTAGTTAATTAAAGTGCCAAGAATGTACACAATAACATTTTCCTAAGAGTACCATGACATGAGAGGAATACCCCCAGATTTATGCACTCATCACATTTAAATTAAATAAGAATGCAAACCTATTTACCAACCCTAAATATGAATAAATCATGTATTTAAATACATTATCAAAACTAAGTTATAAAAACTCTTAGATGTAATATTTGTTTACTCCATTTTGGATAGCCAGTGGGTGGCTCCCCTCCAAATTTATGAACTCATCACATTTACATTAAAGAAGAATGAAAACCTTTTCACTAACCCCAAATATGAATAAATCATGTAGTTAAAGACATTATCAAAACTGAGTTATAAAAAATCTTGGATGCAAGATTTATTTACCCCATTTTGGATAGCCAGTGGGTCTCTCCCCTCCAAATTTATGAACTCATCACATTTACATTAAATAAGAATGAAAACCTATTCACCAACCCCAAATATGAATAAATAATGTAGATAAAGACATTATCAAAACTGTAGAGTAAAAATTTACTCTACATAGCATTCTATTTTTCAGCTATGCGCTGCTAAATTTTGTCCTCGTATTCGTTAGTCCAAGATGGCGAAGTCATGATATAGAGCACGGGCTCTATTTTCCTTTTGATTCATTTTTGCCTAAGTGTTGAAGTTGAGTGAAAGTTTCCAAGTGTCGATGTCTGAGGCATCCTTTCTCAGTAGAAACTACCAAGTGTTGTAGTTTAAGGCACCTTTTATATGCTCTATGAGTTGGTCAAGATGTGCCACGTGTCTCATAATGGATTAGTAGAACGTGCCAAGTGTCATCATCCACTATTTCATATCAGCACCTACATTTCATCTCTTTCTAGTGAAAGGTTTCAAAAGCTAAGTATCAAGATCAGGTAAAAAGTGATAAGTGGTAGTCATAAAAGGTCCTAATGTTGCTTTTCTAAAAGTGATGGAAGCTGCCATGTACTCTAGTAAAAGAAAGAAAAAGTCACCATGTGTAGTGGTCTGAATTATCTTCATCTTTACTTTGTTGATATAACAAAGACTATGGTGGGTCCCAAGTTTTGTTTCTTAAGTAAGTAGAAGCCACTAGGTGTCGATGTCCATGTAAATGTGAAATGAGACCCAAATTATTTCTATGGTATAAATACAAGCATTGGATACCACCATGTGTCATCTTTCATAGGTTTCTAAAAAGGCAACTACAAGCAGCAGAGATCACCACGTAACCCAAGTAAGAGAATTGAAGATTGCCATGTGTATTTTAATGAAGAAGTAGAGATTGACACCTATCCTAGTGTCCATTTTAAAAGAAATGCCATGAATCTAATTATTTTTTAAGCTTTTGGAGTTTTGAGAAATCAGATAGTGACAAGTGTCAAAGGCGGAACATGGCTGAGCAAAGACATAAAAGAGTATAAGTTACACAGAAAGTGTTGCATGTCTTCAATAGGTGTTTCAGAACACAACAAGTGTCATCCTCCAGTGTTTGCTAAAGTAATAAGAGGAAATTGGCTAAGTGTCACCTAACATTCAAGAGAAGGGAGCATCCTATAATCTATTTCAGCTAATGAACTGCCAAAAGATGAAGCATTCCAAAATCTACAACATATCTTCTATTAGACACGATCAGTTAGGGAAGATTTGATTTGGGATATTAGATTGGGAACAAGCAGACAATCTAGAGTGGATTTGAGGCTATAAATAAGGGTACAAAGATCACCAAAAAGGAATCCATGATCAGAGAGAATTTTTTAGAGAGAATTATTGTAATAAGTTTAGACTTTCTAGACCTGTGGCTAAGTAATATCATTTGCTTTTGTCTCATTTTCTTGAGTTAAAAGGTTTATATAATTATACGTGTTTCTATGCCTTTTGTATGACTAGAAGGTTCAAAGAAGAAGATTGAACCCTATGCCTTTGTTGATATTATCTATGTCATTTGCAAAAGTAGTCTAGACTGTAGATTTTCTAAAGCTTGGATTAGGAATGTCATTTGCTTTTGTCTCATTCTCTTGAGTTGGAAGGTTTACATAACTATACATGTTTCTACACCTTTTATGTGATTGGAAAATTCAAATAAGAAGATTAAACCCTATGCCTTTGTTGACATTTTTTGTATCTCAGCAAAAGAAGTCTATGCTGTGAGCCTCTATTTCTATTATTTCAATCTTTTACATTGATCATGCACTTGTTTGCTCTTAAATGTAAATGAATCCTACATATAGTCTCATTGTGCTTAGGATTAAGGTTGAATTACATTTAGGCACATCACCATAGATTAGATTTTCTTTTTTGCATTTGTGTTTCTGTTTTAAATTCCTATCCCTTTTCTCAGTATATACTTGATTTCAAGAAGAGCCAGCTTCTCTAAAATTTGGAGGTTGTTTCAAGATGCAAGTCCCATATCTTGAAACTTTCCATTGTTTTTGATTAGAATCAAGCACACTTTTAAATCATCAACAATTTTTGGCACGCCTGGTGGGACCAATCTTGAAGTCTCTTTCAAGATCACATGAACTAAAGAGCTATGAGAAGTCATAGCTGTGGACCAGTCACCAGATCACAATCTGCTACAAATCTAGGTATTGTTTTGCCACCTTTGGTAGCATGTCTAAGAACAAGAGCTAACCAATTTGTACCAATACCAATAGCAAATATTGGATCCCCTATACCCCCAATAAATTATATGAATTGGAATACTGGTAGTCCCTTAATTTTCCCAACACCACTAGCCATTTGGGATCCTATCCCAGTGAATTCCCTAAAAGCTCTGACTAAATTCAGTGGGAAAGACTCTAAAACACCTGAGGAACATCTTCAAGATGTATCAGATGTTTGTGCTATACATGTTTTCACACAACAAAATGTGGCCATAAGATTACTAGCAGCTTCTTTTAAAGGGAAAGCTTTAGAATGGTATAGGTATTTGACCCCAAATATCATTTCTACATGGGATCAGCTTAGAGATCTTTTCTTTGAAAGATTTGCAGAGAAGGGTGATAAGTCTTCTTTGTTATAGTAGTTAATCACCATTCAAAGGGGACCACAAGAAGCCATGACTGACTTCAATTCCAGCTTTCAAAAGACTTGGGATAGAATCCCTGTTATAGCTAGACCATTACCAAGTATGGCCATAGTGTTTTATCTTAAGGCTTTGTATTCAGATATATTTGTTATGATTCAGTCACTTGGAGGACACACTTTTCCATAGGCTTATGAATATGCGGTCAGAGCTAAGAACAATTTGATAGATGCTATAAAACTACCTCCAAGGCCTCCCATGCCCATGTTCCCATAAATTTCCTTGCCATTACCTCAAGAAGTTCCTAAATTTGTAAGCCCACTTGTGTCTATGTACACCTACCCACAACCATCTGCTAAATAAATTGTCCCCACTCAGTTATCTGAGTTGGATGATATCAAAAATATCCTAAGGATGTTTTCTAATGAGCTTATCAATATAAAAAGACAATAGAATGCTTTGTCTAGGCCTTCATATCAAGGCTATCAAGGAAATAGATTTTCATCCCAGTCAAACCAATATCAAGGTCTTCTAAGACAGACTAATCATCAGCCAGCAAACCAATTGGTTGCAATCCCCACACCTTCATAGACTTTCTCCCAATTCAAATAGGGATATTGTTCTAGGGAAAAATAACTATGTAGATAACTCTAATGCTTGGCATTTCCCTTGCAACAATGCTCATACACCTAGAGATTGTCCTATGGGTAATTTACAACAAAAGGTAGCAAATCAAAGAAGAATGGATGGTCATTTTGCAAGTTCCAATGACAATCAAGCCTACCAATCTCTTGGTATGTAGAATTCAGTCCTAATGGCTCAAATACAAGGGATGTCATTGTAACAAGAGGAAGAAATAGCCCCAAAACATGCTTTGTTCTCATGGGTTGAAGATGAAGAATTAGTTCTCTTGAATGAAGAATCTACCTCTAAAAAATTAGTGGTGCAATCTGATTATTACACTAGATCAAAGAGAAGGATGGTGGAATAGCCTGAGATTGCAAATAGTCAAATCATGGAGAATCCTCCATTTCAAGGACAAAGAAATGCTGTTGTCAGACAAGAAGTGCCTCAACCAGTGCAAAATCAAGGGACTCTAGCCCAAATTCAAGAAAAAACTAGATACCCCTATTTTCAAAAAGCTCAGACTCTGGGACTGATAAATGTGGTGGATTAATTAAAAAAGACTCTAGCACAAGTATCAATATGGGATATATTGGTTATTCTTGAATAGAAGACACTACTACAAGAATCTCTACAAGGCCAAGCAGTGCCCAAAGGTACTATTACCAAAGAAGGACCTACTAGAAAAGAAAAGCTCAAAGATATAGTCTATCTGCAAATAACAACCCTAGTGAATAATGCAACAGAGGTAAGCAAATATAAACTAGATCCCTTCTACTTAACTTTGATAATGGGTAAGAAGCTACTACATAATGCAATGATTGATTTAGGGGCTAGTACCATAGTAATGCCCAAGCAGATAGCTTATGCTTTAGGAATTAAGTATGAACCACTCACAAAAGGAGTCATACAGCTAGATGGCAAAACAATACAAACCCTAGGTAGAATTAAACAACTCCAATTACAATTATATGCTTATCTAAATATACTTGTAAATCAAGATGTAGTAGTGATAGATATAACTCATGTTTTTGGCTTATGTTTGTAAGAGACTTTACAACCAAAATAGGGGGATATATGTCCCTTGATTGGTCTCATCTCATCTTAAGAACCAAATATGGCTCAAAGATGAAGATATTGTCTGAGCCATTGTATAAGGATCATATCACCAATGAACCAACTACAAAGGTAGAGGCATCCCATGCTATGATGAATAAAAAAGAGAGGGTCTTTGTCGAAGATCTAGGTGAATGGACTGGGTATAATCAAGAAGAAGAAAATGATCATTTATTAGCTATGATGCAAAGTGACCCATATGGAAATTATGAATCCATTGGTCTAGGCACTTACGTTATACTTGATGAAGATCATAGAATTCCAAATGTTCTGGAGGAAGAAAATTCAAAAGATACCTCTTTCATTAATCCTCAAGTTTCTTATGAATTCCAAATTCCTAGTGAGAAAACACAAGCATATATTTTGACCCCTGATGAAGAAGAAATAATCTCTAACTTTCTTCTTACTTTGCAAGATGGTGAGGAGAAGCATGGACAATTCCTAGACCATGATTTAAATGATTTGTTTGAAATCATTGAGTCTGGTTATATCATTTTTCAAGATAGCTGTGAATTGGTTACAGATAAGTAGAACAATATTGAGCCTCAATTGCATGTGCAAAATCATTGCAAACCTTCAGAATTATCCTTTTAGGACATTGGTAATTTTGAAGTTATTAAGAAGGATAATCATGCAGTAAAACCAGAGTTTGAAGCAGAAGGAATTAAGTCATTAATTGATTTCTTGGTGAGACATGCCAATATCAAGAGTAGATATTTGATGAACTTCTAAGAACAAGAAGAGTCTATATATGTTGGAAGCATATTTGACTCAGACTCACTTAAATGCAGGAAAATTAAGGAGGCATATACCGAGGGCAATTCACCAAATCCATACCCAATTTGATCACTTGTATGGCAACATAAGCTAGCTTGTCATGAAAGAGAATATAGAAATTCTGCTTTTGATCCAGGAGGGAGATAAAGATGCTTCATTAATGTAGTTAGGTAGTTTCCTCTTTTCATATTTCTTTGTTTCCTTGCTTTGTTTTCCTTTTTTTGTTTTCCCACTTTTCTTTTAAATAAGTGTTCTTTGAACACGTAGTCGACAGCTCAGAAATTTTCAAATTTTTCAAAAATTCTTCAATACATTGAATGTCTTCCAAATATTTAGAAATCCCAAGGTATCTTGTGTGGCCACTTGCATAATGCGTCTATCCCTCTATTCCATAAAGATTGAGTAGGATCCGCTAATGGTTATTTGAGTTTAATGCCATTTTGAGACTTGATAGGTCAATAAATAGCTCTTAGCAAGACTTAAAGTTTACAAGTTCTCAAGCATTCTTGCATCTACATGAAAATATCCTACTACTTGCATTTTTTGTGCTTAGAAAACTTGCTTCAGTGAAAGTGTCTCTATTTTGCAAAAGTTCATACAAGTTACCATAGATAAGATACAAAGATGGAGGGGGCACAATCTTCACAACAAGGAGCTAGGATGTATGAATCCCTTGATAAGTTTATTGCAAGTAAATCATATGCTTCAGCTCCCATGCAGCCATTGAAGAACTATCCAAGGACTAGGTTTCTTGAAACTGGCCTAGCAAGTGATTCAACAAAAATAAAAGATTATGCGGATGGCATCATGGATCCAATTCTTCAGAGAGCCAGTAGCAAAAATCTTAGAGAGGGGGCACATCAAAGGTGTCTAAAGAGGGCCAAAGTAGGACATTTTGAAACATTTGCCATACGGATATGGACCTCACAACTGGCTCAGTTCATTATCCCAGCTATGCATTCATGCCCCAACCTGGTTGAATTATGTGTAGACTTGCTTCATGCACCTTTAGGGACCATTCAATGAGGCCCATTCATAGTGAAAATCACACCATAAACTATCAGGGATATGTTAGCCCTACATCATGACAATATAGCTACATTTCCCACTATTGCTAAGATGCAAAGAACATGGGCAAATATCAACACTCAGACAAGGTTCTTGAGATCTAAGTTACAAATAGGTGATGATGACACTACGGTACCCTCACTCCCTGCACCAAGAGGCCAATTCACACAGGCTAGCCAAGATGCATTGTCTATGATGGCTCTCATCTTTGGCATGAAAGATGATATGGTAGTGTATGCAGAACAAATGGCTATCCTTTTTAGGCTAAAGACTGTTGACAAAACCCAAGAGTATTGACTCAACTTTTTTGAACAAATTGATTTCTCGATGGTAGAATAATTGGCTCATTTCAGATCAAAGGGAGTGTTCAGGTATTCTTCCTATTTGTTCCACCTCATGCTTTTTCAAAACTCTAAACTCTTTGCCCAACATATGTATCTTAACATGTATGACCCAGATTTTGATCTCCAAAAGACCATTCTTATGTCTGCATGGACACACATTTTGTCAAATACTAATGACCCGTATGAGTTTTAGGAATTATTTGTCACTCCTACTTTTTTCCACCTCAATCTTGAACCAATTATGAATAGATTATTCCCTAGTGTTTCAAATCTTCTGGATAGTTGTCCAATTCCTTATGATTTTTATTTTGGATCCCAACATATCATTATAAGAGTCCATAGTTTCTGTGGGGAACCAATATTGTTACCTAAGATCTTGAATCTTAGGTTAGCATTCCTAGAGGTCACCAAATAGGTATCCATAATTGATAATGAATTTGGCTCAGGAAAGAGGAAAAGGAAAATATATAATTTACCATGGATGACAAACAGCATGGTTTTGGAAACCAGAGATGTTGAAGTTGTATTGCTAAAAAAGCTAGCCTTTCTAGGTTTCCTTTTAATAGAGGAAAAATGGGTTTATGACCCAAATGATTTCATAACCTCCTAGATACAAACTAATAGAGTTGAAATCAAAATTTCACATGAGGGCTGCCCTTTTTGGGAAACCAAGAAAAATCTTAGGGAAGACAATCCTGGATTTTATGTCGAGTTAACATACTTGCCACTTCCACAAAATAGGCCATGGGAGACATTCTATGTTAAGCAGAGAGATTATGATCCTAAAGTCAGAATGACTTTTGGCTTAAGGAGAGATTTAAAGAATAAATATTGAGACACTGAGAAGATAGAGGCCTATTGGAAGTATAGGCAGGAAATTTGTCAAACAACCTATTCTTTCAGGAATGTAGACACAAATGAAAGATGGGAAGAGCTATGGGATGAGTGTCATCTCTCTCCCATATCTAGCCCAAATATAGGTAATTTTCCTACACCAAGTGAAGAACATGAAGCTAGGGTAGGGTCAAGCCAAGATTCACAAGCCTCAGAGCAAACTACAGCTACAACAACTATATCAGCTTGGCCTCCATCCCTTAGTGTCATAGAAATTTAGAAAAGTGTGGTGCCTTCAACATCACAAGCTTCCCCATTAGCCTCGATTATAGATGTTCCCAGTTCCCCACAAGCCTCATTTAAAGGAGTAGAAATGCAACCAAAAGAAGAGACACCCAAAAAAAGAAAGAGGGTGTAGTTTCAATTTACTTTAGAAGAGGAGACGAACACATCATAACGCCAATTACAGGGTACTGTAATTGCTCCTCAGGTAAGTATTATTCCTCCCTCTCCTTCTCAGTCTATTTCTTCCCATGTCACTTTTTCCATCCCCATTTCCCACTTCATCCCATCAGTGCCACCTTAGGCCTTAAAATTACCTCATTTCTCCCCTTTTGTTCCCAAGAAACCTTTCCCTCAGATTGCCCATAGGCAATAATTGGCTATTCAATATGGTCTTCCACAAGGACATCCTTTTGCGGGTGGGCACATTACCTCTCCTTCTACCTTCCAAACCCAAGCAGAGGCTGCTAGGAAGGCAAGGGAAGCCCAGAGAGAGAAGAAGAATATTAATGAGAATAAAGCTTTGGCTACACCCCATTTGTGGTCACAATTTGACCCCATTTAGTAGCAATTGGCAGTGACCCATTTATCACCAAATGTAATAAAGCCAACTAAGAAAATGTAGCTAGAGGACTACATGATGAATGCAGTAGCCATTGACATGTCACTCTCTAGGCCATAGGAAAAAGTTGAGCTACTAACTGAATCCACTTTTGCAGTTACTGAAGACTACTTGAAGATATCAAGAAGGCTATTGAAGATGGAAGCTGAGCTAGCTAAGGAAAAGGCAAACTATAACAGTTTGACCTCAGAAATCAATAGCAAAAATAATGAGGTAGAGTATCTGAATAAATAGTTGCAAAATACTATTTCTCTTCAAACTCACCAGGTAGTTGAGGCCCAAAATGATTCTTTAAAGGTAGGGCTCACATAGGTAAAGGATGTAGTGATGACCCTTAGGTGCGAAAAAGCATCATTGCAAGAAAAGTGCAAAGAACACCTATTACAAGTTACCCAATTGCAACAAAAGCTGTTAGTTGAACAAAATAATGCTATGGTCATAATAGCCCAATTTCACTTAGAGCAACAAAGAGCAGCACAATTGACACTAGAGCTGGCCAATAGGCCAAATAGTGTCAGAGTATTAAGTTTGGTAAGAGAGCTATACGAATCTATGTGGAAGAGAATCTCTTTAGAGATTAATCAGCATAGGCCTTCTCTCACATTCCTACTAAATGCATAGGAATTATGCAAAAAGGTAGAGAGTTTACTTGTAAATACTCTGGCTACAGTCTCTGAAAAAGTAATGGACTCAAAAATGTTGCTACAAAAGTTGTATGATGTAATGGATGAAACACTATCACTAGCAGGAATCAATGATAGAATGGTTGTTGCCAAGTGGGTAAATGAAGTTCTCAGTTGCAATTCCATAGCTAATAGTTTCAAGGAGATTTTGGATGTCATGGAGGGAATCAATGAAATGAAACATCATGTTGAAGATCTAGTGCAACTAGGTTTTCCTTCTCCATTTTTTGATGACAACACCGTGCTAATGGTAGAAGAAATTGAACCTTTGCTGTTGGCCAAATAGAAAGATCAAATAATTTTCCAAAATCTAAGGGATGATTCATCAGTCCTTGAAGTAGAAGCTATCTTGGTTCTTGTTTCCCAGCTCAAATTCAAATTGAAGGCTACAGTTCAAATTTTACAACATTTTTCACACAAGGATATTATTAACCTTGATTTAGCCTTCAATGAATTGTAGAGTAAGCAAGGATTATCTAATCAAGAGTGGTCCACCTACTAGACAACATTATTGAAGCTATAATTTTGAATTTTTGATCTAGCAAGAGTCGTGGGTTCTTTTTGAGCAGGCCCAAAAGTCCTCAGGGTCACCAATAACTATAGAGTAAAAATTTACTCTACGTTGCATTCTATTTTTTAGCTGCACACTGCTAAATTTTGTCCTTGCATTCATTAGTCTGAGATAGTGAAATCATGATATAGAGCATGGGCTCTATTTTCCTTTTGATTCATTTTTGCCTAAGTGTTGAAGTCAAGCAGAAGTTTCCAAGTGTCGATGTCTAAGGCATCCTTTATCAATAGAAATTTCCAAGTGTTGTAGTTTGAGGCACCTTTTATATGTTCTGTGAGTTGGTCAGAATGTGCCACGTGTCTCATAGTGGCTCAGCGGAATGTGCCAAGTGTCATCATCCATGGTTTCATATCAGCACCTACATTTCATCTCTTTCCAGTGAAAGGTTTCAAAAGCTAAGTATCAAGATTAGGTGGAAAGTGCCAAGTGGCAGTCACAGAAGGTCTTAATGTTGCTTTTCTAAAAGTGATAGAAGTTTCCATGTACTCCATCAAAAGAAAGTGGAAGCCACCATGTGTAGTGGTCTGAATTATCTTCATATTTGCTTCGTTGATATAACAAAGACTATGGTGGGTCCCAAGTTTTGTTTCTTAAGTAAGCGGAAGCCACCAAGTATCATTGTCTATGTAAATGTGAAACAAGACCCAAATTATTTCTATGGTATAAATACAAGCAATAGAGACTGCCATGTGTCATCTTCCACATGTTTCTAAAAAGGCAACTACAAGTAGCGGAGATCACCACATAACCTAGGTAAGAAAAGTGGAGATTACCATGTGTATTTTAATGAAGAAGTGGAGATTGACACCTATCCCAGTGTCCCTTTTAAAAGAAATGCTGTGAATCTTATTATTTTTTAAGCTGTTGGAGTTTTGAGAAAGCAGATAGTGACAAGTGTCAAAGGCAAAACATGGCTGAGCAAACACACAAAAGAGTATAAGTCACATGGAAAGTGCCATGTGTCTTCAATAGGTGTTACAAAACATGACAAGTGTCATCCTCCAGTGTTTGCTAAAGTAATAAGAGGAAATTCACTAAGTGTCACCTAACATTCAAGAGAAGGGAGCATCCTGCAATCTATTTCAGCCAATGAACTACCAGAAGATGAAGCATTCCAAAATCTATAAGATATCTTCTATTAGACACGATTAGTTAGGGAAGATTTGATTTGGGCCATTAGATTGGAAACAAGAAGATAATCTAGAGTGGATCTGAGGCTATAAATAAGGGTGCATACATCACCAAAAAGGAATCCATGATCAGAGAGATTTTTTGAGAGAGAATTATTGTAATAAGTTTAGACTTTCTAGACTTGTGGCTAAGTAATATCATTTGCTTTTGTCTCATTTTCTTGAGTTGAAAGGTTTATATAACTGTACATGTTTCTATGCCTTTTATATGATTGGAAGATTCAAATAAGAAGATTGAACCCTATGCCTTTGTTGATATTATCTATGTCATTTGCAAAAGTAGTCTAGACTGTAGATTTTCTAAAGCTATGATTAGGAATGTCATTTGCTTTTGTCTCATTTTCTTGAGTTGGAAGGTTTACATAATTTTACGTGGTTCTATGCCTCTTATGTGATTGGAAAATTCAAATAAGAAGATTGAACCCTATGCCTTTGTTGACTTTTTTGTATCTTAGCAAAAGAAGTCTATGTTGTGAGCCTCTATTTTTATTATTTCAATCTTTTATATTGATCATGCACTTGTTTGATCTTAAACATAAATGAATCCTACATATAGTCTCACTGTGCTCAGGATTAAGGTCAAATTACATTTAGGCGCATCGCCATAGATTATATTTTCTTTTCTTCATTTTTGTTTTTGATTTAAATTCCTATCCCTTTTCTCAGTATATACTTGATTTAAAGAAGAGCCAGCTTCTCTAAAATCTAGAGGTTGTTTCAAGATGCAAGTCCCATATCTTGAAACTTCCCATTATTGTTGATTAGAATCAAGTGCAATTTTAAATCATCAACAAAAACTAAGTTGTAAAAACTCTTGGATGCAAGATTTGTTTACCCCATTTTGGATAGCCAATGAATCTCTCCCTTGGCTATTATACCTAAGAAAGGGGAAAATGGCAAATTTGTGTTAACTACCAAGAATTGAACGTTGTTATCAGGAAGGATCACTTTCCCTTTCCATTTATTAATCAAATACTAGATACATTAATAAGGAAAAAGTATTTTTTCTTCTTAGATAGTTATAGTGCTTATAATCAAATATGGATAGCTCTAAAAGACCAAGACAAAGCCACTTTTACTTTCCCTTAGGGAACATATGCCTATGTTGACTTATCATTTGGTCTTTGCAATACCCTAGGTACTTTTTAAAGGGATATTTTGAGCATATTTTTTGATCTCTCCCTTGACTATGTTGAAATATACATGGATGATTTCACTATCTATGGGCAGACATTTGAAGAAACTCTTATCAACCTCGAGAAAATTCTTTAATGCTGCCAAGACCACCAATTATTTTTTAGCAATGAAAAGTTTTATATTCTTATGACTGAAGGGATTGTGTTAGGGCATCACATCTCCCCTAGTAGAATTCAATTTGATCCATAAAAGATAAGTATCATTAAGGATATATCCACACCAAAGAAGAAAAAATATGTTATATTATAAATGATTCATCAAATACTTTAGGGTAAAAATTACCACCCCATTATTTGGATTTCTCACTAAGGATGTTGAATTTACCTAGACTAATGATTATCAAACTACCATTTATAAACTTAAGTACCTTCTCATAATGACTCTTATTCTGCGAGCCCTAATTTGAAGAAGCCTTTTCACATCCATACAGATGCATCTGTCACCACTTTTGTAGTTGTCCTTGGCTAAAAAGATGAATCTTTGAATTATGAAATCTATTTTATCAGTAATAATATTCAAGGGGATGAACTTAACTACATTATAATCTAGAAGGAATTTCTTGTATTCATCTATGCATTAAAAAAATTTGACACTACATTATAGGTCACCAAGTATTCATCCACATGGTTCATGTAGTAATTAGGTATTTAATAAACAATCATGATGTAACAGGAAATATAACTAGATGGTTATTTTTGTTGTAGGAATTTTATATTATCATTTTGGATAGACTAGGTAAGGATAATGTTGTAGCAGATTTTCAATCTCACCTACACAATGATGAAAAAAGTCCTATTATTGATGATTCATTTCTTGATGATCATTTATTTGTGGTAATTATTCAATCTCTTTAGTTCATAGATATTGCTAACTATCTTGCTACATGATCACTATGACAACATTTTTCACCTAGAGGAAACTAGCATTTGATCTAAAAAAGAAGACATTATTCTTGGATTATAGGATATCTCTTTATTGATAAACTAGATTTAGTTATGATAATATGTATCCAATAAGGTGAAGCCTATGACATTCTCAAATCTTGCTATGATGAAACCTATGGGGGTCATTTTTATACCAAATAGACTGATGTGAAAGTAATTAATGCTAGATATTATTGGCTTTATTTATATAAATATGTCATGATGTATAACTAAAGATTTGATCAATGTCATCATATGGGAAACCCCACTCACTCTAATGAAATTCCATTACAAACACAACTAGTTATGGAACCTTTTGATAATATATTTGGATAGTTAAAATTTTGTCTTGGAATTAAGTGTATAATATTTATCTTTTATTATAGGATAATTTTTCTCTATAATGTTTTTTAAATATGTTTTGAAGTAATAGGTATATATCATGGACCATCCTTTAGTGAAGGGAGTTCATCATGCTAACATATCCCACATCCACTTCATAACCAAACATGTAAACAAATAGAATTTGATTCCTAATTCAACCGACTCACAAAAATTATTACAACCTTCATAGAATGTAATAAATATTTTGTTAAAGACTAAAACAACTTGGTTTGTCCTAAAATAGTGTTGTAAGATCCTAATAAACAACAACCTTATTAAAGGAACTAATTTCTTTTATCTTATAGTTGAATTATTATTAGTTTAGAATATATATTGTTTTGTATAAAAAAGCTCCCATGTTGTGTGTGTGTGTGTGTGTGTGTGTGTGTGTGTGTGTGTGTGTAGAAACAATTTTAATAGAGGAGAGATCAATTAGAGAAATATAGTATAAGTGCATTCTATAAGACAATTATTATTATTATTTCCCTTCAACAATTATTTATTGCATTTGATTAGTACGATCAATTATTTTTGAGTCCATTTCATTTCTATAATAGGAATGATTTAATCGATATTTAGGAGGAAGAACCCCTTTGGAATTCTTATAGAAAGAATCCAACCTGTGAATTAGATAAGCATATTATTTTAGATCATTTATGTATTGTGTGTTTTATTTCTAAATCATGTGATTTTCATTTTTGCATATAATTATTTTAAGGAAGATTCCACATATAAAATAGTGTAATAATTTAATTCATAGTTCCATTTGAGTGTTCTATTTTAGAATTTCATTTCTTGCATGATTTTTAACATTCTAGATTATAATCAATAGAAGGTTAAATTAGAAGATTAAGTGTGCACATATAGTGACATCATCCTATCAAGTTTACAGCCTCAAGTTGGAATTTAAATGAAGTAGAATATACAAGTTTGTGGTAGCTCTCCTTGTTAATTTTCATGAAGATATGTATATTTGATTGTGAATCTACTGCTAGTAATTTTTGGCACTATTGCTAAAGAAGGGTGTCACACACTAGAAATATTCAATCTTGATATCAGTTATTTCTAAATGTCTATTGTTTTTTTATTTTTATTTTTTTAGAGTTTTATATTTTATATATTAAATATTTCATGTTTATATAGTTTAAATTTCCCTTTTTAAAATTAAAATAGTGGAATGTTTAAAAAAAAAACCTATACTACTAATCTTGTGCAGACAGGGTGGGTAAAAAGTTAAAAAAAAGTGGTTGATGTACATGTAAATAAAAGTGGATCATATAGGAAGATTTATACTTGAATAATCACAAGTTGCTACAATAACATAAATTCACCCTAGAATAGCTTAGGAACACAAATAAATTCTCAAAGATCACTTACATTTGTCAATAGAAGAGGTAGAAAAAGAGAAATTTTTGGCTCAGTTGATAGCACAAGCTAGAGATTTTGAAGAGGTTCATACCCATGAAAGAGATCCACATGTACCAACCTTGAGTATCCCCAAATTATAACCACATACTTATTAATATGAAGTTCACTTCCCTCTATCACCTAAATTTCTTGATAAGGAGGCATTCAAGGCTATTCTTGCTCCTAGAAGAAATACCAGGCCAATAGAATCTTCTAGTTTAGAAAGACTCTTTGCTAAAACACAAGCTAAATATTTTTAAACCTATAAACCATCCCCATTATTTAATAATCCATATATCCTAAAGGAACAAGATAAATTCTCCATCTTCTACACTCTATTAAATAAAAGAATTGATAGGAATTTTGAGAAGTGGGTGGTAAGAACTTCTGGTCTACCAATATAAAGAGTATTCATTGAGGATCTCCATGAAAAAAAACTACAAATAAATAAAATAACTTTATATTTAATATCATTAATCCTAAAATAAATACACCTATCAATAATATTTTTCACTCTACCCTCCCTAAGTTTAGGGAAAAAGTATGTGAGGATCCAAACACATTTCTTTTTGAGTTAGACATCTTATGCCGTAACTATGATTATAATCAAGATGCTCAGAAACTAAAGTTTTTTCTAGAAACACTCAAATATGCAACACATATGGTTCATGGGAATTGAAAAGGATGCCATTCCTACTTGGGAATAAATGAAAGAGATGTTTCTACTGAATACCAAGACTATTGTAAAGGTTGAAACTATAAGAGAGATGACATATTCAGAATGACACAAGATGATGATGAGTCATTGGAAGAATATATGAAAATATTTTTATTCATCCTATAAAGTTCCAAATATACTATAATATAGGAATAATCTATAAATTTGATATTCCTAAAAGGAATTAAAGATGGTTTTCTAGAGGCACTAGACTTAATGTTTGGTGGTGATGTTTCTGCATTGTCCTTTTAATAAATTAACAGTTTTACATACTAACTACTCTAGATCAACTATGAGAAAAAGTAAGGGTAGAATCCTTCCTATAGCATCTATAGGAGGAATATCTAAAAGTGAAGTTAGTAACCTAATATAGGACATGAATTAGGACATTATTAGCCACCTAGCCACTCAACCTGATACATTGCATATATAAAGGAAACAAAAATAAATTGAAAAATCCTTAGCTATCTATTATCTTTAATGCATAAAAAAGAAGGAAAAATGCACATGCCATTCTATGAAAGCCCAAGTAGCTAGCATAACTAAGGAGAATATTGAAATAGTGGAGCTACATGCCATAAGAGGAGATGAAAATCAAGTATTTTATGTGGCTCAATAGAAATCATGGGTGAAAAAGTCAAGTATGCCATCAAAATCTATATTTAAAAATTCGCAATTCTTAAATAATCCTCAATATGGTTATTGGACAAATATGCCTAGCTAAAATTGGCCCTAAATAAATTAGAAGATACCCCAAAATTAGTTATGAATGCAACAAAATGGACAATAGTGTCAACCTGGGCAATTCTGAAACCAATAATGGATTTTCCCTCTAATCTATAGAAATAAAAATGGAGAGGTAATCAAGGCTTTCCTTAACAAATCTAGAAACCACAATAATAGGACTTAATGTTAAACACATAACAAATTACTATAACCACTAAATTACGCACCCATCCCATCCCTAACCCTACCAATAAGTTGGTTCAACCATCATAATCCATCAAAATAATGAAATATCCAACATACACCTTGGATATAAATCAAGTCCATCTTTGCTCAAGATGTGTTCTTGCATAACCCACATCACCCATAATCATAGAAAATTTTAAATAACTTGATCTAGTCCATACTAATCCATAACCACCCATGGCTACTCTTGAGCCAAGTCCTCTATAAAACTAAAAATAACTTGACAATTCTCCTTTTTCAGAAAGATTGAACATCTCATATCCTAAACCAAAACCTTAATTTGATATCTTAGAACAATTCAAGAAAGTGTGCGTAACAATTCCACTCTTTAAATAAATAAAAGATGTTCATATCTATAATAAGTTTGTTAGAGAGATATTTTTGAAAAAAATAAGAATATAAATGAAGGATCCTAAAATAATCCAAGTTATTGGCCAACTAGAAGATATTATGTTGGGAAACATAGTTCCCCCAAAATACTTTGATCCTAGAAGTCATGTAGTCAATATTATCATCTATGGCTAACCCATATCTAATAATTTAATTGACTTGGGTGAATCCATTATCATAATGACCATGGAGACCACACAACAACTAAAACTTACAACTCTCCATCCAACACCCACCATCATACATATGACCGATAGGTCAATTGTTAAGCATGTAGGGATTGTTGAATGCTTAGTTATCACTATGGATTCCTAGCAATCACTAATAGAATTTATTATCCTAAAACTAGAAAGTAACTTTGGAGGTTATCTTATCATTATTGGCTACCCATGGTTGTCCATTGATGATACTCTTATTGGTTGTAGGTCAACAAAAATGTTAATTTGCAATGGGAATGACACTAATAAATTGGTTCTTTATCCACCATCCAAGCCTTCCTGGAATTATGGCTCAACTCGTTATATTTATGACTTTGAGTAAGTTATCTCCTTACAAAATTTTTATATAATTGATTGGAGTCTAGCCTTGTAGGCACAAAAAGAAGGCACTGTCCATTCTGGTATCCTATTAAACACCTATCGATAGGATCCTATAGCCATAAACATGTTGGAATATACACCATGCCCACTTCAAAATTCTTTTTTTTTAAAATCACCTATACAAAACTGCAAGAGACCTTTGGTCATTCCATTAGTTGCTTTCCCATCAATATAGCTCTGTTCCTTTAATTATCAACATAGAAACCATGCTCTCTTTAACAAAGCAAGTGGACATTCTACCAAATAAGCCTCTAAAAATTAGCATTTATTTAACATCTTAGTAAGAAATTTATTTACTTAAAATGGTGAGAAAGTACAAAACAAAATTTGCCTGGTGAGAAAGTAGAAAGCAAAATATGATTTCTTAACTATGACATGAGAGGAATACCCCCATATTTATTCACTCATCACATTTAGATTAAATAATAATGAAAACTTATTCCCCAATGTCAAAGATGAAAGAATCGTGAAGTTAAAAAGATTATCAAAATTGAGTTACAAAAACTCTTGGATGCAAGATTTTTTTACCCCATTTTTGATGGCTAGTGGGTCTCTCCCTTGGTAATTGTACCTAAGAAAAGGGGGAAATGGCATATTTGTGTTAACAACTAAGAGTTGAATGTTGTTACTAGGAAGGATCACTTTCCCCTTCCATTTATTGATCAAGTACTAGGTACATTAATAAAGAAAAAGTATTTTTCCTTCCTATATAGCTATAGTGGTTATAATTAGATATGGATAGCTCCATAAGACCAAGAAAAAGCCAATTTTACTTTCCCTTGGGGAACCTATGTCTATGTTTTCTTATCATTTGGTCTTTACAATACCCTAGGTACTTTTCAAAGGGCTATTTTGAGCGTCTTTTTTTATCTCACCCATGACTATGGTTAAATATACATAGATGATTTCACTATCTATGGGAAAACATTTGAATAAACTCTTATCAACCTAGAGAAAGTTATTCAATGCTGCCAAGAACACCATTTGTCTTTGAGTAATGAAAAGTGTTATATGCTTATGACTGAAGGGATTGTGTTGGGGCATCACATTTACCCTACTAAAATTCAAGTTGACCTATCAGAATTAAGTATCATTAAGGATATACCAACACAAAAGAATCAAAAATATTTTAGAATCTTTTTAGGACATGCTAGTTATTATAAACAATTCATCAAAGACTTTAGTAAAATTTCCACCCCATTGTTTGGATTGCTCACTAAAGATGTTGAATTTACCTAGACTAATGATTGTCAAACTACCTTTTCAAAACTTAAGTATCTTCTCATAAGAAATCTTATTATGAGAGGGCCTAATTAGAAGAATCATTTTCACATCTACATAGATGCATCTGATACCACTTTAGTAATTGTCCTTGGCCAAAAAGATGAATCTTTGAGTTATGCAATCTATCTTATTAGGAAGAATCTTCAAGGGGCTAAACTTAACTAAATTATAATAGAGAAATAATTTATTGTAGTCATCTATGCCATCAACAAATTTTGTCACTAAATTATAGGTTGTGAAGTATTTATTGGCACATATCATGTAGTAATTAAGTATTTAATGAATAAACCTAATAAAATAGGTAGGATAATTAGATGGTTGCCTTTGTTATAGGAATTTGATATTACCATTACGGATAGACCAAGTAAAGATAATGTAGTAGAATATTTTCAATCTCACTTGAATTATTATTGATGATTTATTTCCTGATGAGCATTTATTTATGGTAATGATCCAATCTCCTTGGTTCATAGACATTGCTAACTATCTTACTACATGATCACTATTAAAACATCTTTCACCTAGAGAAAAATAACATCTGATCTAAAATAGTAGACATTATTCTTAGATAAAAGTATATCTCTTTATTATAGCACCAGATTCAATTATGAGAAGATGTATTTGAGAAGATGAAGCCTATGACATTCTCAAATATTTCCATGATGAACCCTGTAGGGGTCATTTTGCTAACAAACGGAATGCTACGAAAGTAAATAATACCAAATATTATTTTCCTTCTTTGTATAAGGATGCCATGATGTATACCTAAAGATGTGATCAATGTCACCATATGGGGAAACCCACTCACTTTGATGAAATGACACTATAGCCACAACTAGTTATGGAACCTTTTGATAAATGGTAACTTATTTTTATAGGTCCCATAGATCCTAGATCCAATAATAAGGAATATATACTGGTGTGCATTGATTATGTCAAAAATGGTCAAAATTCAAGGCCTTAACCCATGCTTGAGATGAGAAAGTAGTAGAGTTATTGTATAAAAAAATCTTCACCTACTTTGGAGTGCCAAGAGAAATAATGACAAACCAAGGATGACAATTCACATTAGATCTCATAGCCACCTTGGTAAAAGAATATGAAATTAGACACAAAAAGTCTACCCCTTATCATCCTCAGTTGAATTATTAGGTAGAAGTCACAAATAAAGAAATGGAAAATATACTCACTAAGGCTTTCAACCTACATAGAAAAGATTGGTCAACTCATCTTTTAGAAGCAATTTAAGCTTAAAAAACCACATGGAAAATCATAATTGGTTTCAGCTCATATGAACTAATTTATGATAAAAAGCCTATTATACCCATTGAGTTTGATCATAAAATATTAAGGACAACACTTGATTTAGGTTTGGACCTTTCCCAAGATCAACAACATAGGATCATGTAATTGAATGCACTTGATGAACTTAGAAAGGAAACACTTCATCACACTGAAGTAGTGCAAAGCTAATGAGTGAGTTGGCATGACAGGAATGTAAAGACTAATAATTTCCAACCTAGTGATTGGGCACTCCTTTTTTCCTCTAAGTATAAATACCATAAAGGAAATCTTTAGTCTAGATGGATTGGGCCTTATGAGATCGAGCAATTTTTTGACAATGGAGCTATAAAACTCATGACCATTGACTATGTTTAGTTCCAACTACTTTTTAATGGCCATAGGCTTAAGCTATATAAGAAACCATTTTCCAAGGAGATTCACTCATCAAATTATTGAAGAACAACATTTGTCTCTTCTTCATGAAGCAAATCAACCTGTTCCTATAACTGAAGGGTATTTTTATCAACCCTTCTCTAATATTTTCTAAGAGCAATAAAATCTTCTTGCAGCCAAGAATAAATTCATTCATTATGGCTTGGTTCAGGTTGAATAAAATCATAAATCTTGGTATTCTATAATTCTAGTTGAGTTGGGACCAAAAAATAATTTAAAAAATAGAAAATTTAGCAATAAAAACCTTCAGGCATTGTTGATGGCTATTGCATTAGAAAACTAGATCACTAGCTGATCAACATTTGTAACAAAGAATATAGCAATCAAAATTTTCTTATCATATGTTTTTACTTGTAGATTCATTTTTTTTAGATAAAAAAAGCACTTTCCTTTTTAATACAAGAAGAAATTATTTATTCTACAAGATAATTATTGTTGTAGGACACTTCTGGTTGTCACAAGAACCATTTTCTGCTACTAAATAGATTCTTATCACTCCATCGTACATTACATTCTTCACAAAGGATTTTTTATTTCAATCAAAGGCTGACACATGCTAGTACACCTCACATATACCACTTTGACTCATCATTCATGCATTAATGAAAGGAACTCCTAAAAAGTATTAAGATAATTATTTTATACTTATTTCATTTCATAATTTTTAGTTATTTAAATATGATGGCTCTTAATGTTGTTAAAACATTTCCATGTCTCCACTTATTCACACCATCATAAGAAATATGCTCCTTCACTGATTGACATGACCTTTAAACATTATTTCCACCACCTCTTGTCATTTATGTAAGTCATTCATGCATGTCACCTGCATCCCTTGAGGACAAGTGACCATTTAAGTTGGAGGGATTTTTACATAATTCAAATTGATTATTTATCTCCCAAAGCAAATCACAAACATTCCACCCAAACCTACATAACCCTTGTTGAAAGATCACAAACTGTACAAACAAAATTCCATCCTACAGTATGGGAGGGGACTTACTCAAACATGAACCACTTGATATCTCTCCTATGACCAATAATCCAAAAATCTTGATCTTATTTTATAATGTAGGGTAGACCTAATATTTTGAGAGGATAAATGCTCTTGATCAAAGAATTGTAAAATAATTTATTGGCTCATTGTTTAACAATATAAAAATAGTGAGAGGAATGTAAATAAATCTAACTAAAACCATCATCAAAAGAGTTATTGGATTACCATGAACATGAGAATTATGGCAAGAGAAGTTTGATGCTAAAGTGTATAGGCATATATTCATTAGAGGAGATGAAATCTTGGAGATTTCAAAATAGGGCACTACATAGTTATCATTACCAAAAAGATCAGAAAGAGATGATGTCTTCATATTTTAGATATTTCACTTGTGAAGGAAGATACATCATGTTGTACAGTGTTTACTTTAGATTCATGAACCATTTATGACATGATATTGATATAAACGTTCCTAATTTCTTATTTAACACAGTCATAAGAATGGTAGAGGCATTTAAAAGAGGTAATCCTAAAGTTCTCTCTCATCATTATTTAATTCAATTATTTTTTTAAGACCACTTATAGAGAACTAGGCCCAATATAAGTGGGGAATATTTTCTTTAAGTACCTAAAAATGTAAAAAATGATATTGAGAAAGATGAATAAGAAGAGATAGAAGTAGAAGAGTAAATGAAAGTAGAAGAATAGATGTAGATAGAAGAAGACCTTCCTATAACTACATAAGAACCTTGAAAAAGAGACCCTCCTATAGTCACACAAGAACTTGGAGAAGAGGACCCTCCTATAGTCAAACAAGAACCTACAACAGGGACAAACCTCAGAGAGGAGGCTTCAACAAGCAAAGAACCTAAATGAAGGAAGAGAAAACTCATCCTCCAACCTAAATCTAAGGAATCAAAGAAGATCATCTACCTTCCCCTAAAAATTCCAAGGTCACATTTACTCCTTGAATGTCCCATATACTATGCGGAAATATGAGAGGAAAACCAAAAACTAAACCTTATTTTATTATAGAAATTAGTGAGGATTCTGAAGAAGAAAAAATTGCAAGCAGTCATGACATATTTGAGACATATAGTTTTGATGAAATAGAGACTTATAAGGAAGAGTGATCACAATAAGACAATAAGGAAATAGAGAAAGTAGGACACAAACCTTAAAATTTGTAATAATAACCAATATAAAGACATATAGAGGCAAAATAAATTGATCAAATCTTTATACAAGTGAAATTTCCTAGTTTGAAACAAGCCCTACAGGAAATATAATGATTAAGAAATAAATTATAGGATCAGTCAGGAGGTGGACTAGATGCACTTGATTTAGTAGCTTCTCATCTACAAGCCTTGGTATAAATTCATTCTACAACTATTATTTTATAGCTTCCTATATTAGAAAAGCAACATGAAAAGACCATAACTACCCAAGTAATCATGTATAATTCCTCATCTACCATGACTTCTAAATTGATGATATGGATAGAAATCCCATGTGAAAGTTTTAGATCATTAACAAAGGAAAATAAGAAACTAAAGGAAGAGGTTAGGATTAAGTAAAAAGGGATATCCAAACTATGGTAGAAAGTTGAAGATTTGGTTGGTCTTACATAATCACTCCTTGAATGTAGACCTCTTTCAAAGGTATATTTAGTTTATCTTGAAGAATAGTGGTATAAGTTTAATTTCATGAGAATTTACTATGATATTCCATTTGAAGTAATTGACTCTATCTCTCTTTTTAAACTATATAAGGATAGTTCATAAGAAAAACAAGCATAATTGTGTGAGTTCTATCTTCCTAACTATTATGTGACACATGACAAGGAATGGAATCTTAACTTGTATGTTGGAGATGTCCTTTTAAAGACATTTTTAACATATATTTTGAACAATCATAGGAGAGGATGAGATATGACTGAATAAGGAAAAAGAAGAGAGAAATTAATTGGTTATCAGAGAAGATTCAACAAAATTTGAGGTTGCGTTGATAAAATGGGATAACATTTTACTGTAAAAGGAAGTAAGGGCTTGGTTTGCCAATAATAATAAAGAAGCTTAGGATTTGTACTTAGGGTTATTGGACCTTCAGTAAGAGAATCCTGCATATAAAGATGGAATGATCTCACTCCTGAGCTAAAGAGGAAATATCTAGACTCCTCTTTCAATTTAAAAGAAACATTTGATAGAGTACCAATATATATTCTGATTACAAGTGAACTAGGATCTCAACTATTTAGTATAATATTAAAAACTCCACTATTTTGGTACCCTATTCTAGATTGGTAGGATAAAATTCCATTAGATGTATCCAAGGAGGTTAACAATTAGTAACTATATGAACAAAGATGTGGGTTTTATGCTCATCTATCCAGTGGTGCCTTTGGGCCTGTAGACTTCAAATCCATTTGTGATTTTTAAATGAGCATTATTTTTACTCAAGGATGAACAAAATCTTAAGTTGGGGTGTGTGATGAGCCCTAGATTTGTCATGTTTTATTCTCATCTACAATACTCACCCTTCTTATTTATTATGATCATGAATTATTTTTCCATAAGTTTTATCCTCAGGCAACCATATTTTGTAAATAGAATTATGATCTCATATATCTTTGGATAGTTAAACATTTATATTGGAATCAAGATTATAATATTTATCTTTTACTGTAGTATGATTTTTCTTTATAATGTGTTTTAAAGATGTTTTGAGGTAAAAGGTATATATCACAAACCATCCTACAGTAAAAGGATTTTATCATGTGAACATATCCTACAGCCACTATGTAACCAAAGCTAAAAACAAACAAAATTTGATTCCTAATTCAACTAACTTGAAAAAACTATAAAAACCTTTGTAGAGCATAATAAATATTTAGATGAATACTACAACAGCTTGGCTTGTCATAAAGTAGCTTTGTAAGATCCATATGAATGATATCCTTAGTAAAGGAACTAATTTATATTATCATATAGATGAATGATTCTTAGTTTAGAATATATATTATTTTGTATAAAACAATCTCCCCTATTATGTGTGTATGTGTCTATATATATATATATATA
>JARHVA010003690.1:467500-510000 GCA_037957365.1 Torreya grandis
TTGCACATTTTGCATAGCCCAATCAAAGAGCCCACCATGATTAGTCCTTTGGGCCTAATAAATAATGAGGAGTTTAAACACAAAAATAATCAATTCATGCAAGAGGTAAGGAATCAAGGATAGGTAAAAATAGGGGCTAATAAAAAGAAGATCATAGGATTGCTCTTGTCATCTAAGGAGAAGATAGGAGATGCCAAAAGCATCAAGCAAGCATTAGAAAGAGGTGAGATGGATTTATAAAGCCTAGAGGACCAAGAAAAGTAACTCTTCATGAGGACTATTATTGACCTCCAACTTATCAATGGGTAGAATTATATAATGAAGATCATACAAGGAAGGTAAAAGACTACAACAACACAAGTGTCTAAAAGTCAAGCTAGTTGATTTAGGAAATTCTATTATATAGAGACATTTTAGATTTTAGAATATAGAATATTATTTTTTAAAAGGCATGTATAACTTGTAAAGTATATTTCCTATAGGTCAATCCATTAATAAGTGTCTAGAACATTTGTAAAAAAGGATAGTTATCATATACACATATACAATTGTAATTTGACAAGACTAATTGGTATATCTCCTTGCATTATATAAAAGGGGATATTACCATTTTTAAGAAGAGAGGGAGTTTTTTGAGCCAAAAAATACTCTATAAATTTTTTGAAAATTAATATAATCAAGGAGTTCTATAAATTTGATCCATATTTGCTTGTGAGATTTGCTATAATAGTTTCTCTCTCATTTATCTAGACTAGATCTTAGATATAAATGGTTCTTGTGAATTTTGGATTTGAATCTTTAAGTGTAGAGTTGTTAATTTGTGATAAAGTTATATTAGTAGAAAGTTATAATGTTTACTTCATTTTCATTAATCATATTGCATATGTGTTAATGTTGTTTACTTGTAGGGCTAAATTTTTAATGTGAACCCTATCCTTATTTTCACTATTTTATATTATCCTTAGATGCTGGCTTGATGTGTGATAGGATTTGAGATTATGATAATTCATGTCATATATTGGTTAAATGTATTTTTATATGAAATTTTAACTTTGTCATAATGTTTTGGTTAAAGATCAACAACATATTTCTTCTCTGCCTTACCCTTCCTTTTTCTCCTTTTTATCAATTCACCTTAGATTGCTTCATTGTGAGAATTCATGTTAGTTTAGATTTAGACTTAGGTTTAACCATATTTCACTTAAAATAACACAATTTATATTTGAAATCAAATAACTATTAAGCCATGGTGGCTCCCAACCACCAACTAATATAAATTTGTGAAATAATCCACTTGTTCTGCCTCTATTCTAGCAAAGATAACATGATTATCACAACATACAACTCACAAATTGAATTATCTAGTTTCAAAAATGAGTAGTGTTTCTTAAAAACTAAGAACCACCTATGATACACTTTCAAGCATCAATAGGGAACACGTTCTACTGGCACTAGAAGGAGGGCTTTAATTGAATCTTTCAAGATTTGTAACATCTTTGCTAATTTTGGTAAATTTTGTTCAAAGATTGATGTACTCTTTTCATATTTATGTTTATTTTAGCATATTTTTTAAATATCATTGATATTAATGGTTTAAGACTAGTATTTATGCTTATTCAGACAAAGATAGACATTATTTGAATATATATGAGTAATTGTGGTAAAAATAGCTTAAGCTTTATCAATCCAAGGCATTTGAGGTAAATAATAGTAGTTTTTCCAAAGATTGATTAGATATTTGTAAATTTGAGTTTATCTAAGCTTAAAATGTGTATATATCATTCATACCTATTTATTTGGACATATCTTTGATCTAATTTAGTTAGATATTTATTTCCTTTGTCATTATTTATACATATTTGTGAAAAAATTGCTTAATGCATGAAGATGATCATTATTCTTTGTAAGGATAAGATTTGCACATCATATTTCAAATGGGGCTCAAAGCTTTCAAGCTAGAATTTCCAAGGATAAGGACTAGGTAATGTTTAGAGAAAAGGGTTCCTATTCTTTCATTAAAAGTTCAAAGGAAATCTAGGCAAGATAAAGGTAAGTGTAGACTCTCAAAGTCTCAACTAATTTCACCAGTTTAAGGTGATCCTATGTTTAATCCCTATTAGGGTATGGTTAAGCTATGCCATTCTTCAATCAATGTTATAGGTGTGGTACATGACCTTCCCCAAAATCCTAAAAAGAATTTACCTAATTTTAGTCTTAATGGTGTTGTAACTATTGTAGAACACATTAAAAGTTTCAAAGTTACTTTAAGACTATTTAATGTTATTCATAAAGATGTAGCATGTAGGTTTTTCCTATTTACTTTCAAAAATGTTTCATATGAATGTTTACTTAACCTTCCTAAAAACTACATAACCAATTGGAATGATTTTAATAATTACTTCATTGATCAATTCATAAAAATCATTAGTCCTTGTGTCCTCTACCAACAATTTACCATAGTTAAAAGAGACTCAAATGAGCCCATAAGAGCCTTTAATTCTATATTCTAATTTTTTTTAATAGAACCATATCCCCTTATAGACCTGAAGAGGATTTAGCCTTAGAGATTTACAAGGACACCTTGGATCCCATGACTTTTATGTTTCTCAAAATATCTATTTAGGTAATTAATACTCTAGCCCTAGTTTATGCTAAAGTTATGATCATTAATGATCAGATGCAACCCCATGGACAAATTTCATATAATACTCCTAATATTAATCCAATTTTTTCTATGTTGAATGTCATTCCTAATGCTAATCAAAATATGCCTACCTTAAATCATCTTGCAATTCTAAACTAAATGCTTTTAAACTATGCACATCCAAGCCAAAATATAGGATTATTAAATAATATTACAATTGGATCTCATCCACAAGACCAAAGAGATCGGGTTCCTGAAACTAGTAGTAATACCCAAGTGCATACTTTAGAGGCTCTAAAGAGTTAGAATGACTTTATCTTGAAGATGGTATAAAAGCTAAGCATTAATTTCCTTCAGATACAAAAACAAGTTGGAAATTGTGTGGAAAAATCTAATAGGAACTTCTCTTTCCAAATGTTTAATAGGCTTTTAAATAGGTTTCAAAATAATAATAAAAATAGCCACAATAATGAGTCATCTACTAATAAAAAGTGCCAGATATAAATCTTAGTGATATAGCTTTGCGTGATTATTTTAGAGTGAATTGTACTTTAAAGCATGTTGAATTAGACAATTTAGAATTTTGCAATGCTTTTGAATATTTTCAATAAGAGATAGATAATTTTTAAGTTGTCCCTAATAAATACAATGGTGTAGGTACATCAAGCTCATCAAGTTCATATAAATCTTCTAATTCAACTCTCATGGTAGAAACATTTCAGTTACCATTTCAAGAAGAGAATCAGCTTGGGGATATCCCTAAAGAGATTCATGATTTTTAGTAATATATAAAGAAGACAAATCTTAGAAATAGTAGGGAGTATAAATAAGCTTTTACTACCTCAACTCCACCAAATTTTTTTGACACTCCTTTTAATACTACATTAGACAGCAATCTAGAGCCTCCTAAAGCAAGTACCTCTAAACCCAATGTTGATACATCTATTTATTCCAATAGGAATAGATATAATATAGTATATGACATGAAAAATATCAAAGATAACATTAATTTTCATGAATTGACTAAAATTATATAAAAAGGGGTTTTTTATTGGAATCTTTATCTAAGAAGCCTATCAAACCATAAAAGGTTGCACATGCTAATGTTGTAATACACAAGAGTAAGGTAGATGTTCCACCTTTCTTGATTACAGTAATAATCTTTGGTAAGAATCTCTATAATTTCTTGTTAGACTCTAGTGGATCTATAAATATTATGCCTAAAGTTATTTGTAAATAACTTGGCTTGACCCCAATCAAATCTAATAGAGTTGTAACTCAATTAGATAAATCAAGTGTCAAAATAATTGGTGAATTATTGAATGTTCACATGCAGATTGCTTTTAAAACAAGGATCCAACATCCCATTGACATCCAAGTGGTAGATATACCTAATGCTTATGTAATATTGTTGACTAGAGATTAGACAAGAACCTTGAATGGGTACATTTTAGTTGACTATTCACACATGTGGTTACCCTAGAAAGGAGTTTCAAATTAGATCAGGATAGAAAGGGATCCCAAGATTAATCATATGATCACCAAGTATAATGTAACCAATAAAAGGGTCAACATGGTTAACTCAGATCTAGGTGTTTACACTCTTGACACCCCAAAGGTATCTAACTCCAAAACTTCTCATACTATTCTTGGATTATGGATTTTTATTTTGATGGTGCAAGATGTAAATTAGGTTATGGAGTATTAGTGGTATTAATCAATCCTATTGAGAATAATACAATGCCTCTTACAAAATATAATTTCCATGCACCAATAATTTGGCTAAGTATGAATAATTTATTCTTGGATTATAATTTAAAATCAAACATAAGGTTAATCAACTATTAGTTTTTGGTGATTCTAAACTAGTAGTTAATCAGATCAAAAGTAAATATCAATGCAAATTGTCTTATCTTAATAAGTATAAGTTTAGAGTATGGGAGTTAATTGAATGTTTTGATGCTTTGAACATTATGTCAATTCCTATGGAGTAAAATAAGGTTGCTATTGAACTTGCTTTAGCTATAGCCAAGATTATGCCCAATCAATGTTATAAGTTACAAAGCCTTACCATTGAATTAGTCCCATATCCCTCAGTGCCAAATTATGTCAACCACCTACAAGTATTCATTGATGATCAATAGATCATAGACTTCATGACCAACTTAGGGGTATTTGAGTCTTACATCATTGATGAGGTCAATGAAAATACCCTTAATGATGACAAAGTTAAATTTAATCTTGATGATAAGGTAATTTAGCTAAATGGCAATAAGATCCCCAAAGGAATGATTACCCTAAAAAGGTCATTTGATTCTAATAAACTAGATAAGACTATCAATATCCCCAAATTAGAAGGGAAGGACTACAATGTAATTGACCTAGGTTCCCAAGGTCAAACTCAACTAGTAAAAATTGGTATAACCTGCACAAGCATTGAAACAAAGAGTTCCAAAGATTTGTTGGCCAAGTATAAATATGTTATAGCATGGTCCTATGATGACTTAAAGATCTTTGATCCTAGAGTCATAACTCATACCATACCTCTGAAAGAAGCCTACAAGCCATTTAGATAAAAATAAAGGCCATAAAATCATGTCCTAAAACTAATGATATAAAAATAATTCAATAAGTTACTAGATGATAAGATAGTTTTTCCCATTAGACACTCCACTTGGGTAGCTAACTTAGTTCCAGTCAGGGAAAAAATTAGTGAAATCAGATTATGCATTGACTTTATAAATATGAATAAATCATCTAAAAAGGATAATTATCCCCTAACTTCTTTTGACTAGGTTATCAAAATTATTTTTGGTTCTACTATGATGTCCTTTCTTGATGGATTTTTAGGTTATAACTAGGTACTTGTGAACAAAGAGAATCGAATGAAGACTACATTTACTACCAAATGGGGCATTTTTTCTTAAAAGAGAATGCCCTTTGGACTTATCAATGAAGTTTTAAAGTTTCAAAGATCAATGGATCATGATTTATAGGAGTTTATTAGTAAGTGTATTATTATTTACATGGATGACTTCACTATCTTTTCAAAGAATAGGGAGGATCACATCAAGCACCTAAAACAGGTATTTGAAAAGTGTAGAAGGTATGGAATCTCCCTGAATCCAAAGAAGAGCATTTTTTGTGTCATTTATGGAAAAATATTAGGACATTTCATAACTAAGGATGGAATCTCTATAGACTCTAATATATTTAATTTAATATCAAAGATAGATCCCCCTAACAATAGGAAGGAAATAAAGTCTTTTTTTGGTAAAATTAACTTTGTGAGAAAGTTTATTTTTGGTTTTGTAATGCCATTGAATGAAATATTGAATAAATATGTCAAGATCACATGGAATGAGGAGACCAAGAAATCTTTCAAAGATATCAAAGAAGCAATCAGATAAGCTCTAGTCTTAATAAGTCTAGACTTTACTAAATACTTTTATCTTTATTCCTTTGTCTCTGATCACACAATTACTATTATTGAATAAATATGTCAAGATGTTAGCCATTGAATGAAATATTGAATAAATATGTCAAGATCACATGGAATGAGGAGACCAAGAAAGAGTTCAAAGATATCAAAGAAGCAACCAGACAAGCTCTAGTCTTAATAAGTCTAAACTTTACTAAAGACTTTTATCTTTATTCTTTTGTCTCTGATCACACAATAACTATTATTATAACTTAGAAGATAGATAAATGTGATCACCCCATTGCATTTATGAGAACTAACCTGATAAATTTTTATTTGAACTATTCTTTTATTGACAAATAAGTATTTGCTTTAGTCAAGGCAATGAAGAAATTTAGGCATTATATCCTTATAAATAAGGTACATTTAATACTATCAAACCTTGCCACTAAGCTAATGTTCAGTCAATGTGAACTTAAAGAGAGAAGAGTTAATTAGATGTTTATTCTTCAAGAATATGGTTTAAATATGAAGACCACAAATTTGGTAAGATGTCAAATTTTAATTTATTTAATTGCTAATATTAATCCCAAACTGAGAGCTATGTAGGTCGAGCAACAAAGTTTTCAACCTAATGTTTGGTATGATCCTATTTTCCATTTACTTGTCAATGGTTATTATCCTTTAGGGTTGAGTAGAGAGCAAAAGAAAGTTTTAAGGCTCAAGGAATCATATTTCCTAATCAAGGATGGAGTACTTTATAGGAATAAATTTGAATGCATTTACCTAATATGTGTTTCTAAGGAAGAAGTAGATAATATATTGAGCACTTTCCATGAGATGCTTGGAAGTGGACATACATATGGAAAGACTAAAACCCAAAATATCCTTAGGGATGGTTATTACTATCCCACTATCTTTAAAGAGTCATTGATGTCAAGTATTCAACACCAAAGAGTCCAAGACTACCATGCCACTAAATCTAATTATGATTGATAAAAAATTTGCTCAGTGGGGATTAGATTTTATGGGGGTCATCAACCCTAATTTATTTGATTTTCAATGTATACTCTGACTATAAATGACTATTGCATAAGATGGATTGAAGTAGTGACAACCAAGCATGCAGGACTGAAGAGGTGATCAAATTCTCAAAAGAAAACATATGCATAAGCTTTAAAACACTAGTGTCTCTAGTCTATGATAATGGATCTTATTTTATATAACAACACCATTATTCTCAATTTCTCATCAAACCATTATCCTAAAGGTAATAGAGTGTCTAAATCAATAAATAATAACATGATGAAAGTAATAAAGAAGTATATAGATAATAAACCAAGAACATAGCATAAGCTACTTAAGTATGCCCTTTGAGAAGATAAAATAAGAGTCAAGAAAGCCCTTAAGGCATCACCATTCTTACTAATATATGGTCAAGAACTTATATTCTCCATCACCTTCAAGCTTCCAATATATAGGTTCATGAAAGAATACATGGAGGAGGATCAAGAATTTGTAAATTCAAGGATACTTGACATCATATATATGGAAGATGCAAGAGAGGAAGATTTTTCCAATTATAGTAGACACCAGACCAAAATTAATAGCTGGTTTGATAAACATTCAAATATAAAGGTGTTTAGATAAGGAGAGTTGATTATTATTTTGAATAAGGCCTCATAACCAAAAGGAAAACATGGAAAGTTCACAAATTTATGGATTGGTCCATATCAAATCACTGAAACTATAAGAGATAACACCTTCAAACTTAAATAATTACAAGGAGTAGAGTTCACATTGCCCTTCAATAGGTAATACCTTAAACATTATTTCTCTACTATCCCACATAAATTTTTCATGGAGTGAACTGTAAGACTATTTAGAGTTAGTGTAGGTAGATATTAGTTTTGTTTCTTTCTTGTTTCTTTCCTTCTTATCCCTTACTTGTACATAGTGCATGTATATATTTATTTGTTTGTCTCCTTTGCTTTCTGTTGGTTTGATTTCTATTTGGTGTGCTTGTTTTCCCTCCTTTATTTCTTGATTTTAATAATTCTATGCTAGATATCCCTCAACTCAAGATTCATATTATTTCTCAAGAAACCTCATATTTTAGGAATATAGGTATGGCCCCTCAACATTGGTTGATCATATATTATTAAAATGTGATCTTGAAGTTAAAGTTTGAAGAAATTGGTAAGGACTAATAATTAGGTTAGTTATTCCTTGAGATTCTAAGCCTTATTATAATCTAAACATTCTTTCAATAAGGATTTCACATTTAGGATAAAATCTTGAATTATTAGGACACAATCATGTTTGCACTTAAAAAAAGATTAATTTCTTGGGACAAAGTTTTTAGCCAAAGATGACTATCTGAAGATCAAACATTTGATTAAGTCCCAAAACTTAGCTAATCTAGCTACCAACCTTTTCTAAAAACTCAAAATAATCTTAAAAAATACAAAAATAATAGCTTATTAAAAAATTCAAGAACTTTCTAAGAAAAGGTGTTTTTGGTAATCTCCACCAGGGCTATGGATGCTTGGATAATAGTATAGAAAGGCCTTGAGTGGAGCTAAATATATCTTTTTCAGGTATTTATATGCCTGGTTAGTAGTAGAGCAATGCCCAAGCCTTCCCTAAGCTAAAGCACAATTCTTAATAAACATCTAAATATGTTATAAGTCAATGTTAATGATTAAGGTCACAAGCCTAGAAGTTGTTCTCTAAATCTTATGACAATCAGTAGGTGGAATCAAAACACACACATAACATGGTTATGTTTTTATGTTTGATTCTTATTTTGCATGTGCAAGACTTAATATAACCATGGATTAATCTTTATAATGGTGCTTGATCAAGTGGAATAAGTAACCTAATTATTATTTTAAATCAAAGTCTCTAAATTATAACCTATTATTATGTTTTCCCTAGAAGTTATTATTTATTGAGATAAACATACCCACATTTATAAAAATGGGGACCTTTATTTCAAATTGTGTAAATTTGTACCTTAAAATTGAAAATTCACTTGATTAGAGTACCACTAGCATGTTTTCACATTATTTTTATTTTAAATATCATCCACACCTAGTTCTCATTTGGACTAATTAACATGTTTTCAAGTGATCATGGGTTTAACCCTTCTAATTTTTCTAATGGTTGCCTTTCATGTTTACATGTTGCATATTTAATAGATTCTCAACATTGTGAATAATATTTAGGGTTTTATACTTTGAATGATAATTTGACCCTTTGCTAATCTTTAATTCTTTAATGGTTTCATTAAACTCATGATCAAACAATTTTAAAACCTAGGGTTTAATATAATAAAAAGTATTTTAACCCAGGAGCTTTTTATTTTAATTCAAATTTACATGGGATAAATTTTAGTGGGAATAATGTACCCATGTCATAGACTTAGTTTAATTTATCCTAAGGATTATTCATGTTTATCAAGACTACCAAACCTTAATCTAAAAATTCATACTTGGTCCTTTATGCCCAGAGCCCCCTTTAGTTTCTTTTATCCCCACATGGTCTAACTAATTTTAAGGTCCCCTTTGTTATATCCTAGACTTAGCCTAAAACCTTTCACTAAGGTTTTAATTTCATTCGATAATAAAATAAAAACCTTAGGTTAAAATTTTATACCATGTCTTCTACTACTCATGGGATTAATTTATTATGCCCTAAAATTAGCTTAAGTTCTTATCCTAAGGTTTTAATTCATGTTTATTAACATGAATAAAACCTTAGCCTTAATATTTTAGTCTAAGCTATTTATATATTCCCCTATCCTGACTTAGTTTTGTTTTATTGACTATAGGATCAATGGTATGCATTTACTTGGGCAAGATTGATCTAATGGCATGTGTTAAGTCAAGAATTCAATGCAGCCCCAAAATAGGAAAGAAGGTGACAAGTGTTGCCATCATGAGAACCCTACCATAAATCCAACAATACATAATAAAATATGATCTAATTGTGTGAGATAAATATTGAAAAATCAAAAGAGCTCATAGCCAACAAAGAGATGCCAAATTTCAAGCCTATAATCAATAATTGAAGCTCAAACATGTCCTCAAATTTTCATGGTATAAAACTGAGCATACAGATTCTGATCAATGGTGCATATTGATTCAAAACTTAAACAAAGCCCCAACATAAATGAGAAGGTGAAAAGTGTCACACTTTTAATAAAAGAATATTGAATAGCCAATGGCATTCCACCCTTCAGATTGAGATCCAATGGAGTGCATTGATCTAGCCAAACTAGATCTAAAATTTTGTAATGAAAGTTGAAGATTCAAGAGATACCATAGAGATGACACATGGAAAAACCTTATGCCATGAATTAAATCTTGAGCATATAGATATCTAGGGTACACAACTTCATGTACACATTCTGATCAATGGATAATATAACAAAGAACATGATCCAATTGATCAATATCAATAAAACACATTCATTTAGGTGAGGATGATTTAATGGTGTGATATCAATGTTGACATTTCAACAAAGATCAAGATGAATATGAAAGTGATAAATGTCATAAGCATGAGAATATAACAAAGTAGGTAATGGTGTTTGATGTCTCAGATCAAGATTGATAAAACATGTTGATCCATGCAAATAGATCTGATGGTGAGAGATAGGGTATAGTTTTCAAAGGGAAATAATAACTTTTTAAATATTAATGAGTATAATGACATGAAGATGCCATGGTGATGCCACATAAGCTCCACATCAGATTAAAAGATCTTGTGGGCTTATAAAATCAAAGGTATAAATATGAATATCCAAACCAAATCTAAGGCACAAAGTTAGTATAAGTTTGACAAGATGCTACCATTGAATCTCTCTAAAAACCTTCATAAAAGTCATATGCACTTATAGAGGCCCTAGTTTAACCCTGTGATTGTTATAATCAAGTAAGGGAAGATTAGATTATCATATGTGCAAGGATAATTCAATCTAAATTGAATTGTTATCCATTAGTAAGAAATTTGACCAATTCAAAAGTAATGGTATCTTAGAGAGGAATTTTAAAAGAATACATGGAATTTTATTTGACCTTTGATGTAGAAGGGAGAATATTCAAAGATATAGAGTTTGATGCCACCACTCTAAAAATTGGGGATAATAATTGGTTGAGGTTATTTAGGACCATTTAAGAACAACCAACCATCACCCAAAAATAAGAAAAGAATGTGTTGGTAACAAGGATCTAGTATGACATATTTTACATTCAAATGATAGGTCTATATTATGATGCATCAAAACCTGAGGTAATATATTGTATAGACATTATCTCTCCTATTATTAAGGATGGTAAAATTGATAAGGGCATGTTAATAAACTAGCACACTCATATAAATATAGCTTATATCTCTACTATATCATTTGAAAACCATTAAAAACTACCTAAACCCTAAGTAAACCAAATTATAATAAAAAATTGGGATATATAAAATAACTTAAAGACAATCCTTGCCCATTATTTGTATTCTAGGAATCAAGTGTTTTCAAACTTCAATAAAAACATCCTTATCAACCAATTTATACTTGGGATCAAGATGATCATGACTATGATGAATCGGTTATGTTTAAATTCAATCACTATATATGTGGACAAAATTTGGGTGCTCTTAGTCTATTTTAAGGTTGATAAATATCTCACCCCTCCCCTTGGTTAAGTAATCAACACCTATTTAAGTAGGTATATTTTGTAAGTCAAGAAGAAAAATATGAACCAATTCTACATGATATCATACCTTTTGGAAGCCTTGCTTTCTAAAATAAATATTCATAACCTTAGTTAATAGTTACTTGATGGGACAAAAATAGTCTCCAAATACTATTCAAAGTTACACATATTCAAATACAGGGACCACATCCAATTCATATGTGATTATGTTTACCCAACCCTTACTGAGGCCATCACAGGGATCCCAATAATAAGGGTTAACCCATTAATAAATAATATTATTGAATCCATGGGGGATATATGGATATATCCAAATTTCACAATCATCAGGGTTAAAGAAACAAAATGTACCCCACTCAGGCTATTTATCCATGTACCCATGAAACAAGTAGAGCAAGAGGTGGCTTATCAAATATGCAATAAGATAGATGGTTTATGAAAAACTAAAAGGAAGGGACTGATTCACACCCTCCCATAACCAATGGAAGGACTATTTTTGCATAATGGGACAATATTTAATCTATTTCTAAACATAGGGTATCCTTCAATTTGTAAATTAATGAGATGAGACAGTGGGATCCCCATGGAAGTGTTAAGGGAAATTTAAAAAATAAGGGAATAAATGTACCTTATGATCATTAGCCTAGTTATTTTGACCTAATGTACACAAAGGCATACTCATTCTCTGATATTTAAAGGAGATAAAAGAAACATAACATCAATCCAGAAGATAGGATGTTGAGGGAGCAAAAAAGAAGTGATGATAGATGGAAGTTAGGGCTAAGGCAATACCATTTTATAAGTCATAAATCTTATATACCTCCAATATCTCAATCACAAGAAGATACCAAACCTAAAATACAAATTTATCATAGGCTAAAATAAATAAGGCTTGATGAAATAACATCATCTTCAACCTAGGCAGAAGAACAATGATCACTAGTTAAAGAAGTTCACATGGTGGTATTAAACATTGGGGAGATAGTTGAATATGCTCTAAAAATGTTATATAGTGCCTATTGTTTTGATGAGGAAGAGGCGTAAATGGGTGAAATAAAAGAATAAAATGGGAAATAAATATGAGATTTAGTTCTTGTGGATACCCCTAAAATAAAAGATGACCTGGTAATGGTCCTAGTGAAAACCAATAAGCCAAATGTGACCTTCACTCATCCTTTGAGTGAAGTCAATATCTTTAATGGAAAAAAATTTATTCATGGTCTAACCATTCTATAATGTTTTATTCATGGAAAATTGCATAAAATAACTACTATACACCATTATTGGGTAATGATGCAAGCAATCAACATCTCTATGTATGAAGAGTTGAAGCCATGGATAGTTGCATTGAAAAATGAATGATAGAAAAGGATGATTGATTTATGAGCTTCAAGTGGAGAAAAAATGTAAATGCTAGCTCCAAAGGTGTCAAAATCTTTAGATGGTATCAGATAATACCCAACCACTACCAGTTTGTAGAGGGTAACTGAGAAGAAAGCCATGATTAGTAGAGATGAGTTCACTTTCCAAAAAGTGGGACCCTTTTTTGGTTTGAATCTAGTGGTAGGGAAAAATATTAGTGAGGACTCAACATTTATATAAAATTTCCTTGAATTGGCTCAAGCACAATCATAGAAATTTCAAATAGTGATCAAGGGCATCATGCAACAAAACAAGATTTTGAAAGGATAATCTATCTTATCAATCCAAAAGGACAGGTTCCAACAATTTGAAGACACCATGGATGATTTTTTCAATTATTTAAAGTCAATCAATACTAGGAAATATGTAGTGAATTAATAAATCACTATGGCTACATCCCAAATTGGCCAATGGTAGGCTTAAAGTTATCAAGTGAAATACTTGATCAAAACCTTGACCAAGAATCAAATCCTAGAAATTAGAATAGTCAACCTAGCCCATATGATATGGATATGGATATATTAGTGGATAAAATCAAGGCCTTGAACAACTGGTCTAAGTAAATGGAGGACATTTATAAGGACCTCAAACAGCTAAAAGACAAAATGTATCACATATTGGACAACCTAATCCAAGAGCCCACCACACTTAATCCTTTAGGCCTAATAACTGATGAGGAGTTCAAACACAAAAATAATTAAGTCATGTAGGAGGTGGGGAATCAAGGGTAGGGGAAAATAAGGATTGATAACAAGAATATCATGGGCTTGATTTTATCATTTGAGGAGAATATAGGAGATGCCAAAAGCATCAATCAAGCATTAGAAAGAGCTTAGAAGGATCTTAAGAGCCTAGAGGACCAAGAAAAGGAAATCTTCATGAGGCCTATTTTTGACCTCCTTCTTATCAATGAACAAAATTATAGAATGAAGATCTTGTAGGAAAGACAAAATATTATGGCAGCACAAAGTTCTAAAAATCAAGTCAGTTGACTTATGATATTCTATTATATGGAGATATTGTATATTTTTTAAAATATAATATTATTTTTGGTAAAGGCATGTACAAATTATAAAGTACATTTCCTATAAGTCAATTTATTAGGAAGTATCTAGAACATTTATCAAAGGGATATCTATCTTATACATATGTATAATTGTAATTTGACAAGATTGATCAGTATATTTCCTTGCATTATATAAAAGGGGGTATTACCATTTGTAATAAGAGAGGGAATTTTTTGGGCCAAAAATTATTATGTAAATTTTGAGCAAATTAATATAAGTAAGGAGTTTTATAAAGTTTGTCCACATTTTCTTGTGTGAATTTATATCATAGCTTCTCTCTCACTTTTTGGTCCAAATCTTAGATAGTAATGGTTATTATGAATTATGGATTGCATCTTTAAGTGTAGAGTTGATAATTTTTTCTAAATTTAGATAAGTTGAAATTTATAAGTTTTAATTTGTTTTCTTTACTTTTCTTGCATATGTGCTAATGTTGTTTACTTGTAGGGGTGAATCTTTAAAGTGATCCTGGTCCTTATTTGAACTATTTCAAATTATCCTTAGATGTTGGCCTGATGTGTGATAATATTTGATCTTATGCTACTTCATGTCATTTATTGGTTAAATGCATCTTCATATGAAAATTGAACTTTATCATAATGTTTGGGTTAAAGATCAGCTACACATTTCTTCTCTACCTTACCCTTCCTTTTTCTCCTCTTTTATCAATTCACCTTAGATTATATTTAATGTGATTATTCATTTGAGTTTACCTCTAGACTTAGGTTTAATCATAATTCACTTAAAATAGCACAGGTTATCTTCAAAATCAAAGATCAACTACTAAGCCATGATGGATCCCAACCACTAACTAATATTAATTTGTGAAATAGTCCACTTATTCTACCTTTATTTCACCAAAAATAATAGCATTATCACAACTTGCAACTCATTCATTGAATTCTATGGATTTTGAAATGAGTAGTGTTTCTTAAACACTAAGATCCACCTATGATACACTTTTAGGCATCAACAAGGAGTAATGGTGTTTTTTCCACTAAAGTATGAGATAGTTTTAAGATCTATCATAGGTATATCATCATATATTTCAATTTTTATATGGGATACATGAATGAAAGCAACAAAGGGAAATTTTTTAGACATCTTACAAGTTTTAAGAGAACTTGGAGTATAATGAAAATGAATCCTCTTTTTAGGTGTCTTGGTATAAGGGGTAAAATAAAGTAATATCTTTCTCTTCACTAAAAATTAAATTAATTCAAAAAACTCAAAAGGAATACCTTTGGACCTTGACCTTTTAATCACCTTTCGCATGAAAATTTTCTTGTTAATTTGTAGTAGAGAGCTAAAAACTTGTTGGATTCACTAGATGTTTCATGAAGGAAGCTATTATAGATACTAATTTTTCAAGACCACCATCAATCTTAGACAAAATTATTGGAATTAAATCCCATTTGGTGTTCCAATACTATTATCTATCTAATTTTTATCCCTAATAAGGTTATTCAAGCCCTAATAACTATATGATGTCATGGAATCACTTCTAGGCAATGGATGGCCTAAATGGTGAAGTGAATCTCTAGATTGGGCTAACTCCCTTGATGTTTCACCCAAAGATACAAATAACCTACTAAAATTGAAAATAAAAGTGACATAATAAGACTAAAATAAGAAAATAAAGATGGAGTTAATGCAATCAAATGTAGTTCTCTCTACTTGCCAATTCTTTCACTATAAAATAACAAGATTACATTCTAATTTCATAACTTTAAGGCAACTCCTCCCACATAAGTATTTATATATGAAGGATATGGATAATATAATATCCAAGTAAATTATTCAATAATCATAAATGAATACACTAATGAAATTTTTACACTTAAACTCAAAAAACCATTTGAAACACTTCATAAGACCAGTGGAAAGATGACTAACTCACATAGAAGCATGAATGGAAAGGACAAATGTAAGGAAGTAGTAAATCAATTACTAACATTAATCAACAATTCATCTCAAAATAAATAAAATTAATACTAAAAAAGTGTAATAATCTTGAATTTTATTTCAAACGCAATAACAAGTATCAAACTTGGTAGGGCTTTGCCTTGCACATTTAAAGGTTTCATTCAATGTATTTCAAGGATTTATTTATATAAGAAGAGAATTCATGTAATATATTTCATCATCAAATTAGTTAAAAAATTAAAAAAAATTAACACTAATTCTACTAGGAGTGTGTTATCATCTTGTTTCTTAAACTTCTAGACCAAGTATTGGTGAGGCTCTTCATGAAGAGTGGCATAATAGGGCATCTTAGCAGACTTGATACTTTTTGAATGTAACACATTTTTCATGGAGTTACACATGATTATTTTATGTTAGTTACAATTTTTGCCATTGACACTTGGAATATTTGAGAATATTTTACACCAACCCTTGCCTCTTTTAAAGTTTCTCTTTCATGTCAGATTTAGACTTAAACCTCAAACTTCTTCTCATCCCATATTCTTTGCTATTATGATTTGATCACTCAAGAAAAGTATAGTTTTGTTATTTGGTAAATTAAACCATGGTTTTATAATTCATATAAGTGATTTATTAGTACATATAGGCTTTGTATGAGCATTTAAAATTAAGTTGCAGTTGAGTCTTCATACTTTCTTGTCAAGAGAGTAATAAGAGATATTTATTACTATGGAAGCTTCAAGTAGCACTGAGAGTTCAAAATGGTTATTATCAATATTTAATGACTTTAATATACTATAAATATTATTTTAAATTCTCCTCAAGTTTATTTGATAGCCTTTTGACCATTGAACTCTTGAAATAAGTCTACAACTTTACCCTTTTAAGGCCATATTGGTCACATTTATTCATTTAGGCATAATTGTCAACTTGAAACCTATGTTATTAGTATGAAATATTATTAAATGACATTTAAAGGATTATAATATCTTTATATTATCTTGGAGAGTCTCTCCCAATAGATTAGTGGCTTGACCTATTGAAAATCTTGAAATTAGGCTCACAAACATGGTCTTTTAGGACATTATTCAGGACATTTCCTCCCACACATGCTAAATAGTAGCTCTATAATATGTTGATTTATATTTAGAGTATATATAAATAGTTTACAGGCCATACCAATCCATTTTATTAACTTGTGATATCAAAACACTCCATCGGGTCTCTTTAAGAGGTTTTAGTAGGGTTTTAGGGTCTCTACTTGTTAAAGATTGTTCATAAAGAATAGGTCCTCTTCCTTATAACTAATACCATAAATTGGGAAGGAATATGTTATAAAAAATCAAACTAACATCATTGGTTCTTATTAACTTTCTCATATAACTTTCAACATGATGAATCAAGCCTGGTTGACTGTGAAAACTTGTTTCAAGGAGTCTGTATAAGTTTTTGAGCAAAACTAGTCATCAAAATGTTTTGTTTTGATTATAAATTAAAATAATATATTTTGATAATATTACATAATTTTTAAAAACTCATTTAAAATTAATCAAACCCTTCTAATGGCTTATAAATTATTTTGGCCCATAATGACGATTTATAGGTAGATTTTCCATTTTGACCCTAAAGGCCTATGTTTTGATGTATCCTTCTAATGCCAAGGTTGATAATAAATTTATGAAACTTATAAATTCTCATTAAAATATTAAATAATCCTTTGAGTCTCAATATTATCTCAATAAATCATATTTTTTTCATTTATTACAAGTAGTCTTGTAGGTCTTCTTTTAGGCCTAATGTACCTCCTTTAAGGAATTTTGACCTCATGAGATGGTTTATATTAATATCAAGGTATTTAATTAATTTGGATAATTTATTAATGTTTATTATACCTTGATAAACCTGAAAATTTCCATTTCAACACCACTTGTATTTCCCACTTCACATTCTTGCACATAGGCTTGTAAGTGTCTATGTTAGGCTTGGGACCATTGCATACCTGTGTTTTAAGTTCACCCTTTTTCATTGAGGAAAGTCATATCATAATAAGTTAATTGAGATATTTATGACAGGTATTTATATCTTGTCTCAGGTTTATATTTTCCTCAAATGATCCTGAGGTTTTCAAACAACTCAAAATAGGAAAATAGACCTATATGTGCTTCTCTAAACTTAACCTCATCTTGAATTTGCCATAAAATGCGATTTTTCTTACTTTTATGTACTCTAATTATACTTTAAAGGATACATTGGTATAATCATGAAATTTAATTACCTAATAATATATGTAAGCTTGTTAATATCCATTACTTCAAGGGATTAAGAAGGGTTTTAGGCTCTATTAGACCTTTGAAGCCCTTTTCACTATATATCATCTTTGCAGCTTGTGAAGACATTCATGACCATTAAAACCCTATATAACTATCTCATTAAATTTTTCATGTACATCACCAACCTCACTACTTCTCACCCAATTTAAGGAATATATTTTTTCTCTACCCATCCTTTCTGTATCATCATGTAGGTGTATATTTCTACCCTAATGTCATTATGGATTTACTTGAGAGAGATATCACTAGGATACCAGGCCTCTAAAATATATATTTATTTATTATATGTATTTTATAATATGTGAAACCAATCTCATAATTTTTTCTTTAAGGTTGTAATTCAATGACCAGACTTACCTTTCTAGGCTTGACATGCTTAATACTTCCTTAACAAACCTTAATCAAAACCACTATCAGATGGCTTAGATAACTTTTTTATTTGTAAAACAACATAACACAATGATAATTGATCCCTATATAAAGTTTAAGTTTTAAATATTTAAATTAAAACTATTATTTTCTTTCATATGTACTTCTTGATGACCACCAATAGGTAGCCTTATACATAGTCATATAGTCTGCATGTCTTGTTAAAATCCTTAACAGTTAAACCTATTAATGCTTGTATAAGATATAAGGATGGTAGAGGAGGGTTTATATTATTTTTATAATTATTTTTAAGGTATATAAATATGACTACATGACTAAATGATGAGTTCCATTGTGCACTTGATCTTTATTTGGGCTTAGAGAGCTCTTTTCATGTTCTAGCAATTAACTTAATCTTGGTGAGGACGTCCTTAGGGATATTATTAGCCATGATTAACCTATATATATATATATATATATATATATATATATATATATATATATATATATATATATATATATATATATATATATATATATATATATATATATATATATATATATATATATATATATATATATATATATATATATATATATATATATATATATATATATATCTAATTATATAATAGTCTCTTAAAAACATATTCTAACTATATGTAACTATCACCATAAGTGAAAATACCTCAAAACTACAAAATCTACCTGTTGGACTAAGAATCATCCAAAACAATGAGGTTTAATGTAGGTACAAGTGTGATAAATGGAAATTTAACCTCAATTTAACTTTTTAAATCCATAAGACTCATAAGAGACATATTTAAACCATTACCATGTATTCATTTAATCCCATAATTCTATAGAAAGAGAAAATCAACCTTATGAGGTTTTACAAGGACTTAAGACACCTTATTTTATTAATGATTATTGATAAATATAACAAGCTTGATTAGAAAAATAATTAAAATAAATGAAAGGTAATTTGGGTCCCCTTATTTTCCCAATATATTTGGATCCAAATCTCTCTCCTCCATGAACTATCCTAAAATAAATGACCTTTTTGAGCTTGTTAAGTAGACCTATGAACCTGATGGAGAAAAGGTATAGGTTTTTGCCTTGTTTTGCTCTTTAAATCATTAATATACATGGATTTGTGTCTAAGGGTTATAGGAGGATCCTTATAGAGGCTTGTAAATTGATCCTTAGAAAAAATAATTTTCAAAGGGACCTCCATAGGCATGTTTTCTTCAAGAAACTACCTATTCTACCTTCTTGAACTATTGGTGATGATGAACCTGTTAATTATTAAGCTTTACCTAAGTTGTAATAAAATGAAGAAATTTGGAAAAGAATTTACCACCTTTATTTCCATATAAGATATTCATTATCTATTATTTAAATTTTGAAATAATAATTGGGTACTTACTATTTTAGTGAAATTTTTCTTTATTTCCTCAAGAAGAAAGAGTAAAACTGAAAAGAAGGATAAGGTTGGTAGAACCTGGATTTGGTTAGAAATTCATGATCTAGATGGTTGAGAGATCTAATTTTTTTCTTGGGAGGATGACCTATAGATAATAAATCACTAAATAAATATTTGATTAGTTGGTTAGAAGGGTGGATTGCCTAGCAAGCTAGATCCAAGAAGTACATGACTTCATTAGAGATTATCAATCCACCTTTTAAGACAATTTAATACTAATAAAGTTACTGATAAAAGAGGTTACAAAACATAAATGAAAGTAATTAAACAAAGGAAATAAATACTTTTCAAAATAAATGTTTAGGTTGAAAAGATAACATTAAGGTGAATACCAAAATATCAAAATATGGTTCAAGTATGGTCAGGTTACTATTTTTGGTTTGTATTGTAATAGAAGTCAAGAAAATAGGGTTTTGGTTGAGGTTAAGAAGTTACTTATGCTTACTAATTTTAGATTTATAGTTTCAAAAGTGACCATTAGTGGCCAAGGTAACCCTTGATAGTTATGGTGACTGTTGGCAGTCAGGATGATCATCGATGATTACTATTAGTTTTGGTTCAGGTCAAGAAGGTTACTTTGTTAAGGTTGTAGAATGGTTTTATAAGGCGGGTTTGGGTTAGATATTGGTTATGATATGGAGGGTAATTTTTAAAGGTAGTTGGTTCAAGGGTTAGTTATTTAGATGAATAAAAAGAGGTTATGGGTAAATGGGTGAAATTTATAAACTAAATAAATGAAACTGGAAACAAGGAATAATATACTTAGCTCATGGTTTGATAGTTTATGATTGATGGCTTGGATTAGTTCCAGAGATTGGTAAAGATGATTACTGATGAATATATACCTATATAATAATTTGATAATTTATTTTGATTTTTTTCTCTCTCTTTCTCTTGCTTCCTGATGATTTGCTACCTCCTCTTTTTATAGGAAGGAAGGAGAGGTGCAACAATATGTTAATAAGAGGTTAAAAGTGGTTGTTTTTTTAGTTCCAACATGAACTGATACACATGTAGAATAGATAACTAAAAATAAAAATTAAGATGTAGTTGTGTTGGAGTTTAATTATATAGGAGTGGAAACCTGACCATTGATAATCAAGGTGACCATCAATGATTAAGGATAAAGTTTAAAATTGGGTCAAAAGGTGAGGTTAGTCAGTGGGTCAATCTAAATTAAGTTTGTGGTTAAAAGCTCAGGGTTGTTCCCTAAGGGGTCCCAAAGTGGTTTAGGGGTATTTCAACATCTAGAACTATTGTGTGTATATTTTTAGTGTCTACATTTTCCACCTTTTTATTATGCAATTTTTATGGGTATTTAAGGTAGGAAGTGCACTTGAGAAAAAAAATTGTCTAATGTAGCCAAGGGTATCCAAGGTAGGAAGTGCTCCCAAGAAGACACAAGTTGGTTGGGTGTGCACAAGGTAGCACAATTTCAAAAAAGGGTCAACATGGCAATTGTTATCAGTGCAGTCAAAAGGACCAAGGTAAGGTCATTGTAAAACATGTGATAATTAGGCAAAAATAAAATGACTAGTGGTGAGGTTAATTAGTTTGGTTGGTTGTCAGAGAAGGTTATCTATAGTGGTTTGGTAGTGGAAAAAGAGGATCTCTCTGATAAGTGTATGATTGTGGTAATATTGTGTTTATTTTAAAAGGTTTTGTGGGGTTATGTTCAAATAGGTTTTCCTATTTGGCATAAGGGTGAAAATTAGGTGGTTGGGGTTTCAATGACTCAAAAATGGAAGACACGCATCTTCTCATGTGGTCATTAAAGTATAAGGTTGAAATGATTTTATTTGACAAAGATCATAATGACAAGATGGGTGGGTTTAAGAACATAATCCCCTTTCATGTATTGTGTTGGTGTTAGTTTGTTTGGTTAAAAAAAAGTATCTTGATCACGTAGTGTCAAATAAGCTCAAAATACCTTGATTTCATAGAGGGTGAAAGGTGGATATGAATGGTAGTGTAACCTTCTTATGGGGATGGATTTCCCCTCCTGTAAGTGACCTAAGAACCATTATAGATAAGTCCATGTTCTAAGCTTGGTGTAAATTGATTGATGAGGGAAGTATATGAATGCTATATGAAATCAGATTTAAGATTTATTGGGATTTCCTTATTTTTGACTTTTAAATTTGGGTCTTTTGATGTTTCTACTTGATGAGTTTGGGAATCTGATTGATGTGGGAAGCTTCCAAGTGATTTATTGACAAAAGTTGGTTTATCCATCCTTTAAGGGAGTGGTCTAAGGTTTGGATTTGCTTATGTTGATATATATCCTTTGAGGGATTATTCTACCATTTTAATATTTTTTTTTAGTTTTGGGTAGCTTTCCTTTAAGGTATCAATCTGTAATGCTAGAGATTTTTTACCCAATTGATATTTGGTATCCCAAATTGAATATTATGCTATTTTACGCATGGACTAATATATATAGGCTTAAAGGATTTCCTTTATCAGGGTAAAACCATAACAAAAGAAGGTGAATTATGGGTGAAAGAGGTTTAAGGGAAGACAATCATGGGGATTCATCCTATAAGGGATGAAAAGTGTCCATGAAAATCATGTCATAAGTAGAGCCATGGTACCCATGCTTAAGATTAGGCTAAGGTTATGATAGATAATTACATGATCTTTTTTTAATTGGTTATCCTTAAAATAAGCAAATGAATATGGATGAAAACAAGGAATGAGATTAAGTTAGACACAACATGAAAAAGAACTTGGTTTAACAAAAGAATGAGAAACAAAAACAAAGAATTAAGGGGTTTAGGTTTTGATATTCCCTAGATCTACACTTACATATAAATGGATCAATTCAATTAGGTGAGGAGATGTCCCCTAGTTACTTTCCAATACTTGAAAAGAATTGGAGAAGACTCTAGGTTTGATAGAGTAAAAAAAGGCAAGGTTGGTTAATGATGGTGGCTAAACTTTAGTTAGCAACAATGTTAGTTAGTTTTTTATTTGGTTAGGTAGATTTAGGTGTTGGTTTAGGCTATTTATAAAAGGTTGGTCAAGGTCAAGGTTTGTTTAATTTTAAGGTTGGTTTGGTGGTAGTTAAGATTTTATTGGTTATTGGTGAGGCCGATTTGGTTATAGGCAAGGTTGGGTTGATGGTAGGTGCCAAGGGTTGGTTTGGTCATTGGTTAATGTTAGGGTTATTACTTGGTCAAATATTTTAGAGGAATAATTCCCAAAAATTATCTTTCCATGAATGTTGAGGTATAAAAAGTCTCTAGGTGAATATGTTTGTTAGTAAAGAGACTTTAGGAAGGATGAAGAGGACTTCATTTACCTCCCAAGGTTTGTTAGTTGTTAGTTGTTAGTTTGGAGTCCAAATTATAGGCAGTGGTTCAGGAAAGATTTCCATGATGGTTCTATAATGATGGAAACACTATTGGGTTAGATTTTTGTAGGTTTGGGGTCGATAAATTATGTTGGCAACATCATCCTAAAATAAAGGTTGGTTAGACAAAAGTGTCAGATTATCCCAATGAGGGAACTTAGGTGAGGTGTGGGTAGCTTAAATAAAAGGGTAGCCAAGATTTAATAATTATTTAATGAAGGGTTAATGTTGGTTTGGGTTGATAGATAAGTTGGTTATGCTTTTATCAAAGGTTAGGTTTATTGATTCAGGGAAGTAGGATGTGTGGTTGATTCGACTTGTTGGCTAGGTTTGATTGTTTGTTTGGTTTATTTGGTAAGGTAAGGTGACAAATATTTGACCCTATTTAAAATGGAATTAAACCAAAGAAAATGCCATTAGGTAGATGAAATTTAGTAGATTATAAATTAATTAGATGGTTTTGATTTTAATTAAGGTTGGTTTTGATTTATTTATAGGTGAGGTGCTTTGTTTTGGGGTTAGCTCCATTAAAAGGGGAAGTGGAAGAGGTGGGTTGGTTTCCTTAATGATGGTTTGAAAGTAAATTTGAGAAGGATCTTCTTGGTCAACAAGTGGTTGGGTTAAGGTTGATTCTTCCTTTGTGATGATTTGAAAAGGAAGTTGAAAAGGGTTCACTTTATTAACAAGTGGATTGGTTTGGGTTTTGATCATGGTTTCCTTAGTTATAGATGTAATAAGGACCAAATCTAATGAAGGGACCTCATTGTGTTAAGGGTATTGATTATGGAATTGAATAATAAGTGGTTAAAAAATAGGTTAAATTATTTATTTCTTGAATACATTAAATGCTAGGTTTGGGGAACATAATGAATATCATTTAGAACCTCCTTTTGTTTGATAAGGTTTTGGATGATCATCTTAATAGACTGACATCTCTCTACCACTTGACCATTTGTATGATGATATGAAAAAAACTCATTCTCTATGAAAAAAGGGTTTTAGAAGATAATAATAAATGGTTTTGATTATAGGAATTCTAAGGATAGAAGCCTCCAAGAGTTTGTCAAGGATTGAGGTATATGCTTCCCCAAATGGGGTATACTACCTAGAAAGATGGTGCACTAATGGCTCTTGAGGTTGTGAGCTAATTAGTTGGTTTGATAAAGTTAGTTGGTTAAATAAGATTGGTTGATTTGACAAGTTTTCATGATTTTATGGGGTGGGCATGACTGATAAGGTTGGTGGGTTAAAACAAATTGGTTGATAGTTATTGGTTTGATTTGACAAGGTTGGTTGGTTTGATAATATTGATGAGTTCAAAACATTTTGTTGGTTTGATAAGGTAGATAAGGTAGGTTTATTTGAGATTTTATTTAAGGTTGAGGTATTTGATGGATATTACATGTTTTATATGGTGGTTAGGTTTGATATGTGTAGGTGGCTTAAAAATTTTAGTTGATTCAATAGGGTAGGTTGATAGTTATTAGTTGGATTGCTCATAGTGTGGCATAAGAACATAGGTGGCTCTTGATGTAAGGTAATTCTCTAAGGCAAGAGGGTTATCTTATAGGATTTTAACATAGTTAGGATCTCCTAAATAATATATAGGGGTGATACCCATTGAATAAAGCAATGAAAATGAGGTGGATGAAGGCAAGATGATGGAAAAAAATTCTAAAGGGGCTAGACTCTTAACAACTAAAACAAAGAGAAGACAAGAAAAATGCCAAGAAGATAAAACACACACTAAAGAAAGTTAAATCCTAGGGTTATTTTTAGTTTCTCTTTTGGCTTATGATTTATGATTTAAGAACTGTGTGACTCAACTTGGTTTGTATAGAAGGTAATCGAAAAGATGTCTATGGTTGGTTTTAGGTTGTGTTTAGACTCTCAAAGGGGTATGTATTGGAAATCAGTACATGGCTTAGTATTGGAGCCTAACCCTTCACTTAAAACACCAAAATGATAAGAGTGTCAAGTGTTTAGCCAATATATACTAGTTTTTAGACTTTATACTCAACTAGAGATATGAGTTGGTTCTCCCCTTGGTAATGACCTCCAAGTAGGATTGCTAGGAAAGGTAAGGTGACCGATAGGTGATGAAATTCCATTTGGGCCTTATGTCATCTTATTTTATGTTTTATTAGGTGTAAGTGGTTTGGTCTTTTATGTGTGACAAGAGTGAAACTATGGTTGATTACTTTTATTTAATTAATATATGTGAGCTAAAATAAGCAAATAGACAATGGATGCAGTCAATTTTAAGCCCAAGGTGAAATTTTAATTTCATTGTATGAGTAGGAAGATAAGAAGAAGAAGCATCTAGACGCAAATATGAACCCAAGAGAAGACTCAAGGGTCCCACTAGGCATGCTAAAATGTTTCAATGAAATTTTTCTTTATTTCCTTAAGAAGAAAGGATAAAATTAAAAAGAAGGGTAAGGTTGGTAGAACTTGGATTTGGTTTTTGCTTTGTGATTCAAATAGTTGTGGGAGCTCCTATATGGCTTGGGAGGATGACCTAAAGATAATAAAACACTAAATAAATGGTTGATTAGTTGGGTATAAGAGTGGATTTCCTAGCAAGATAGATCTAAGAAGTACATGACTTCTTTAGAGGATATTAATCCACCTTTTAAGACAAGTTAATGTTGATAAAGTTATTGATAAAAGAGGTTTCATAAAATAAATGAAATTACTTAAATAAAGGAAATAAATACTATTCAAAATAAATTCTTAGATTAACAAGATAAAATTAAGGTGAATGTCAAACTATCAAAATATGGTTTAGGTATGGTCAAGGTATTGTTTCTGGTCTGTATTATGATAGAAGTCAAGAAAATAGGGTTTTGATTTAGGTTGAGAAGTGGTTTTTGATTATTTATTTTAGGTGTCTAGTTTTACATATTGACCATCAGTGGTTAGGGTGACTCTCAGTGGTCAAGGTGATTGTCATTGGTCAAGATGACTGTCAGTGGTTAGGATGACCATCAATGGTTACTATCAATTTTGGTTTAGGTCAAGAAGATTACTTGGTTGAGGTTGTAAAATAGTTTTCGAAGGTGGGTTTGGGTCAGATATTGGTTACAAGATAAAGGGTAAGGTTTATAGGTGGTAGGTTTAAGGGTTAGTTATTCAGATGACTAAAAAGAGTTTATGGGTGAATGGGTGAAATTTATAAACTAAATAATTGAAACTTGAAATAAAAAATAATATACTTAGATCATGGTTTGATAGTTGATGGTTGATGGTTTTGAGAAGTTTTAGAGATTAATAAAGAGTATTGTTGGTGAAGAGATACCTCCATAAGAAGTTAATGATTGATATTGATTTTTATTCTCTCTCCTTCTATTACCTTATGATGATTTACTTACCTCATATTTTTATAAGAATGAGAGGTGAAATAATATGTTAATAATAGGTTAAAATTGGTTGTTAATTTTTAACACCAACATGCATTAATCCACATGTAGAATATACAACTAAAAAGAAAAAGAAAGTTGTAGTTGAGTTGGAGTTTAGGTGTTCAGGTGGTGTAAATTTGACCATTGGTGGTCACGGTGACTATTGGACGTTGAGGGTGAAGGTTAAAATTGGGTCAAAAGGTGGGTTAGTCAGCTGGTCCCTCTAACTTGGATTTGTGGTCAAAAGGTTAGGGTTGGTCCCTAAGGGGGTCCTGAGCTAGTTTAGGGGTATTTAGACATCTTGAACCATTATGTGTGGTTTTATAGTATCTATAATTACAAAGATATTCAAAAATTGGAAAAGAAGTCTTAATCCATTTTTAATAATATGTACAACTAAGTACACATGTCATGACATTCCACAAGTTTTAACTGACATGAAAGACCCATATTCAATGATGTAGACCTTTACTTTTGACCTTTTCTCAAAAAGTCATATTACAAAATTGTAATAATAAATACAAGATATAATGAAAAAAACATTAAAATATCTAAACATACCTTAACTTGAAATTATTAAAATTACAATGTTATTAACTTACTAGTTCTACTCCTTGGTGTACTTTCTCAGCTCAAAACATATTTCTTCCTAGAAGGTCACCATTCTTCTTCTTGATCATGATTAAATATTGACCTTTACTTCACACTCAAACCCTAACTTTGTCAAATTTACCTTAATATGTGTTAAACACATTGTAAATCACTACATTTAATGACTTTGATGGCAAGACTAGATGACTTGACCTTGCTTCTAACTAGACCATCCTAAGAAACTCTACAAACTACTAAGGATAATAGAAATCCTATCACCTTGAGACCAACCATGACCAAGAAAAGACACTTATTATGTTTATCAACAAATTTAATATCCCAATGACCAAATTTTTGAATGATACTCACCAATGGTGGCCAATTTTGGCTAACAATCACATTTTCTAAACCATTTATTTTTATCTGCATCTACTACATGTTGATTTTCCTTGCCCATAGTTATCCTATAGAAGCCTTGTTTTCTTATATAAAGTTACATGTTTTTTTTTTCCATTTTTGATAATTAAATGCATTAAGAAGTCGAAATGACCATCAATCTATGTTGCAAAAAATAAATTATAGTATTGAATGTGAAAGAATAAGAAGTACCATAACACACACACCCAAGATTTGACACTTTATAATCTTAGTGAATTTAAAAAATATACTATTCTAATGTAACAAGCATCAAAAAACATACACTTTTGAATAAAATGATACTCACTTTTGAGTTACTAATCAAAAGTTACAAGGAATTCCTTTTTGTCTTTAAGGGATCTATTTTAACTAAAATTGCACAAAATTTACTAAATGCTCATGACTAAATGACAAAAAACCTAGACTTTAATGTAACTATAATTGAACTATGGACCTCTTAGAAATCAAAAAGAAGTCTTAATCATTCACCCTACCACTTGCATGTACATTAAATGTTTTTAAAAAAAATCATTTTTGGAGGGTGATTAAATTAACAAGCTATATTTTAAAATATAAAAACATGTTTTTTGAGTTTTTTTAGTGTATATATTTGGTTTATATTATTTTTACCATCATAAAAACTTAAGTTATACACCACCACTATAAGTTATAGGCCTGGAATCTAAAGGTATTATGAAATGAGCAGTTACTTGTGCAAGAAGGTGAACACTAAGGTTTGGATGCATGAAACTCTCTTCTCACTAGTGTATATTGTAGTTTAAATAGTGAAATTTCTAATTTATATGCTTAATTTTTTGGAAGTTTCTTCTAAATATTAAAAGGATAAATTCAAACCTTTTAATATTGCATCTAAGGGAGGTAGAACTAGTAGTTTGAAATCTTGCCTTTAATGGATGCCAAACCAATTGGAGCCATGATCAGGTCAAAGTTGAACTAGTTTAAAAGATAGAGAGGACATAGAAAATAGCTTCCAAGTTTGCATTAATGAGTATATATAGATCCTACATTAATTATGAGGTCTAATCCTTCAAACCCTTAAATATTCAATCAATCATAGGTCTATGCTCTTCAACTAGAGGTCAAGGGGTCATGTTAGGATACCATAGAGTATAATCAAGACAATAGAAGTGTCATTTGGACCAAGACAATGCTTCAAAACATAACCAATAGTATATGCCACCATAAATGATAATGGTGACCCCAGAGTGCATACACATGTTGTAGACTTAGTGTTCATAAAGTAAAAAAGATAGAAAAGATAAAATATAAAAATGTAATGTATACATAGGAATGATCTAGCCTATAAAAGATAGAATCCTATAGTAATATATTCAAAGAGAATAAACTAGAAAATAATACTCTTAATATTGAAAATGGAAGGACACAGGTTTGCCTAAATTTGTAAATAAAAACTCTCAAGATTTTGAAAAACTTAACAACAAATATGAAACCAAAAAATAAATAAATTATATTGGCACTTTGATACCATGTCATAGCATTGGATATGATATATCATTCAATAAATTTCACATATTTATTAAACAAGAGAAAAATAATTGCATAGACATTATTGTGAACAAAAACACAAATGATAATATTGCATAAAAATAAGAAAAATCATCCAACACACTCCATATAGAATAAATCACAAAGATATGCACAATTAGGAGAGTAATGTGTAGCTCTCCCATGAATGATAACAAAAGATTAGAATATGCATGTAACTCCTATGTCTAAAATGACCAATCAAATAGTAACATCCACTAGCCAATGATAATGAATAAGAGTAACTCCATATGTATAATTATAGCTAAGAAAGCTAATTCAATTGTAAGAATAACCCATGTGTGTAGGATTAAAAAAATAAAAGGATAACAAATACCTACACTAACAAGTGAGATCTTTGTGTCATAGCACATCAAAATGAAGTTTGGTTAGTCAATATCGTAGAGTGTGATCCATATACAAATTCAGCCTAAAGGAAAGACAGCTAGTAATAGAAACATGGTGGTCATCAATTAAGTCTAGGAGTGAGATGATGACAAGACATGTACAAATAAAATATGATCAATGGTCATTCAAAATCATTCATGACAAGGCACTTGAGAGATTACATCTTTCTCTAAGAAGATATAGTGGTATAATGACAAGATGTGCCATGAAAGAATGTGTATAGATGAAAGGATCATACATCACATCAAATACCATTGTTAGATGAACCAAATTTTTCTGGCTTGAAATATTAACCATCATATCAAACATGATCTAGTTGTTATTAATTTTGGAGGTAAACTCATATGTAACTAGTTTCTTACATTAAACTTGATGGTCAGATGGATTTAGGTAGTAAACACTATCTAAGAGAGGGAGAAAAAAACATAAAGATATTACACACTTATAAAAATAAGATAACTTTATGATATGAATCTAAATCAACTACTTATGCATAGATTTATCACTAGTGCCAAACTAAGTGAATAAAGTGTTTAATTCAATTCAAAATAAAAACCATAGATAGGGCATAATTATTGATTCCACCCAATGATTCACAAAATGGGGAAATAAGGATTATAATGGTACTTAAAAAAACTAGATATAATGATCCTAACCCCTTTTATTTTATTAATTTGGTAGAATCCACTTTGTTTACCCATGACCCATAAGAAACAACATGAGCATGAGTGATATAGATTTAACAACCTCTGTGAGGCTTTGATGTTGAACAACTAATCAATTTGCCTACCTTTAGGAAATTAGATGAGGTGATGCTTACTTTTATTAGTAGATATAATGAAGGTGACATTCATTTATCTCAATATGTTACCATATTCATCAATTCTACAACCATGGCAAGAGCAATGGGGATTCCAACTCAAGGTAAATCCATTTTGACTTACAAAACCACACCTTCCCCTATCCACTTAGACACCAAATAAAAATATGCAAGGGCAAGTAGAGAAATCCCCATCGATTATGTGGAAGATTCTTTCATGCACATCTTATCTAAATGTATATCTAATTAGTTTTGAAAAATAACCAAACATATAAATTATTAAAGGAGTTGTGAGCATTATGTATCACATGATATGCCTAAATAAGTATGTTAACTAGCCTAGGTTTCTAGCCTTATAACTCACAAAAATTATTGAGAACATTCTCATTGGAAATTCATAAAAGTCTAGTTTGAATTTTTGGTCTCACTCATCTATTTCACATAATAGAAATCACCAAAATGACCAATCAATCTTGCTAGGGATTTTTGGCCTACCATTATGTTTACCAACACTATGTGGACTAAAATAGGGTAGTGCTATGAAAAACTAGGTAGATTCAATGTGTGGTGGCTATATATCTAGGCCATGATTATTTTTCACCCTAGGGTACCTTAATATGTTATGCAATATATTAGATAACATGTGTTAGTTACAAAGTTACACAATGGAATCCAAATAAAAGTGCATGAGTTGCCAAAGTAACCACAACTCTGCCACCCTTTTTCATTACTATGTTGGATTCATAAGTAAAATTTTAGATGTTGAAATCCCTAGTGGTTAGATTAGTGAAACTTATATTTTCCATACCTATAGGTGCATAATAACCTATACTTACATAGGTACAAGATCAAATATAAGCCCAAGATCAACCAAGAGTAGCACCATAAATAGTAGCAAATCCATTATAGGCTAACAAAGGAAAGATGAACACACTAGTGTGATGATATTCACCACCACTACATAAAAAGAGGACATGCCATATAAAATTATGGATTGATAGAAAAAATGTTCTAAATATAGAGGATGAGTTTGACTTGGTAGAGATAAGATTTGTAGAATATGAAGTTTTAAATTCCATTAATGATGTTTATGAATAAGAAGAAGAGCAATAATTATTTTTTTAGGAGGTAGTGCACACCTTCCAGGTGTAGAATCAAGTAAGACATGATACCTAGATTGATATCACCCAACCTCCTCCTTATAATATATTTAACACTATTAGTCAAAAGACAACTTAGCAACAACTTTATACAAAAAAATTCACATAGATCCAACTATAATATCCTCTATTTTGTAAGAAGCAGACCTATTGACATAAAATAATCCACCTACATCCTACTACATAGAATAAAGGCCCATGATTATTTAGATGATCATGGACAATCAAATATGGGATGGTGTCATTTGTATCTATGGTAGAGGAGAGTAGCTCATAGCAAGCATAGGAACCCAATAATAGCTTTTGGTCTAGACTATGAAGAGGCCAAATAAGACCCTCACTCCACCACCAAATTCTAAAAATAAGATGGCTTCATGAAAAGGTATTATTTAAGAATTATCCTATTTATATGACTTATAATTAGTTATAATGATAGATTCCTTAAATCCTAGGGAAAGTCCTAAATAAACTAGTTTTTTGTAGTCAGAGACACAATAAGAAGCTACACAAGAACAAGAATATCTAATAAAGGTGTAAAAGGAGGTTGAGTTTAAGGATAAGGAAGAGAAGAAGAAAAAAAGAAGAGGCAAAGTGTAACGCTGTCAAGGAAGAGGAATAATGAATATAGAAAACCATGGACGATGAATGCAAGTAAAAATATGAAGAAGTAGAGGCAAAGATGAAATAACAAGATGTAGCAAGGAAACACCAAGAAGTGTAGGTTTTGCAATAAATAAATAGGAATTAACAACATTTGAAAAGGCTCACAAGGATCAAAAGGCCAAATAATCTTTGTACATTCAAGAGGAACAAGCTAAACAAATGGTCGATGAAAAGGAAGCTAAAGACAAATCCAAGGATACAGTTGAATCCAAATCCAAGGCAAATAAATAAGTCAAATCTAAGGCTGATATGGATGGTAAAGCCAAAGGTGATAAGAGGATAAGGATAAGGTTCAAGGATATGCCAAAGCTAAGGTTGAGGAAGAAGCTAAGACCAAGGTACAAGAAGAAGCTAAAGATAAAACTTAGGTAGAAGCTATGGCTAAAGTTGAAACTGAAGCTAACTTTAGAGTTTAGATAGAGGTAAAAGCCAAAGAAAATGTAGAGGGTGAATTACAATAAGAACTTAAAATGTAAGGAGGTCTATAGGAGGAGGCTTTTTAGCCAAGACCCAAAATAAATAACTAATGGCTATGGGATCTTCCCACATCATCCTCCTAATGTACAACATTTTGTTTTCCTTTGGCATAGTTCATGATGTCACCTATAATTATTATGATGTCATCTATGGCTTTGGATATGACTATCCATAAAACATACTTGGATGTCTCCTAGTTACCACTCACCAAAAAAATTAAAGGCACAACTACTTTCCAAGAATCAATAACATAGAAGGCTTCAACCTTAGAGTAGGAAGTCTTGTAAATACAAGATGAGAATGTCAATATAAGCCTTTATCTCTCCAATTCATGATAGCTCATTGACAATAACTACCCTACACTAGTTACCCAAATCTTAGGTGACGAGGTCATGTTTGAAGAAAAGTATTTCTTAGTTATGTTGGTTTAACTAAAAAATTACTGACTAGTTGTGCATAAGTTGAAATTAGTTTGAACTCAAGGGAAGAACATAAAAGTAGAATCAAATGTAATATATAATATTCTAGAGGAATATGAACAAGTTCTAAGTATAGTTACTCTTCAATACAAATGGATAACATAGGGTATGTTTAATTAGAAGAAGCAACTTAACAAATCACATTATCTACAAATAAAATAGAATTATATAAGGTAGACAAAGCTAAGGATTCAATGGAATATCATTCATATATTCTTAAATTAATGAATATAACAATCAAAAAATTGCTTGATATAAGGGATAATACCATTAAAAACTATAGACCTGGCAAAGTGATATTTTGTGCAATTCATTTACTAGCATTCAATTGCAGAGGCATGCTGACTAATTGGAGGATCTCTCATAGGACATCTAGATAAAAGTGTAAAATTCTAGGGCACTCATCATCATTATATAAGATAAGTATATTCATAACCTAATGGTGATTCAATGATGTATACTTACATTGGGCTTGGTCCTTATATCCTATCTATATGGCATTTTCCTCTCCCTCATTTTATCCTATAAAGAGCTCCCCTCAAGATATATATGGATCCTCTCCTCTAAATAACTATCCTATATATGGTGCCTATATCAATCTAATTTGATCTCTATATATGGGGATGGAGATTGAAATGGATGGTCCCCCTAATATATAGGTCCCCCATATATGTACACACACACACACACACACACACACACACACACACACACACACACACACACACATACATATATATATATATCCATCTCTTTATATCTCTATGCAGGGGAAGGGAGGGGGTTTAGCTTTGACTAAAGACTAAGATTATATCCATCTGACTAGAGACTAAAGACTATGTTCAATACATGATATGAGTGGGTGCTAGGTTGTCTAAATTCTAAACTATGGATGAATGGTTGATCACCCAAATTAACTAGAAAATTCTAAATAAAGATTTATCCTAGCTTGATCCCCCCATTACACAACTTTTTGATGATCCTCAATTCATCATTTCATAATATCTATAACAAATGGTTCAATAGAAGAAGATTTCCTCAATTTCATATCTAGCAAACCAATCACCACAATAGCCTCCACCAATATATTATGTAGAATTGAGTGATTCATTCATAGATCCAAAATAACCATCATTGTATAAAATTACTACATATCCAACTTATAGCATGCTATTACAAACTTAGTAGGTACTAAAAACTTTCAATTTTATAGTTTTCACAAGTATTTCATATTTTCTTATGATGGCCTTAAGCATTAGGAGTGAGTTAGGCTAGTTGAAAACATGTAAAGGGTGGGCACCTGGTAAAATTAGCTTATTAAAAACATAAAATAGAGTTAGGATAGTACACTACTTATTTTAAGACATAAAAATGTAGATAAGTGGTGCAAAAAGGGTGAAAATTGGTAAGTGACACCTAGAGAAATAACCATAACTCTTATTTATGGTACAGTCCTTAAATTTAGATTGGGATACCTTACTATGAATTTATATTAGGATGAGACAAGTGTTTAAGCTTGAAAATGTGTTGAGATTAGAATAGGGATACTAAAATCATAGAGTATATTTTATGGACACCTTGGTGACTTGCATTGTTTTGTCTTTTGCATTTTTTTTGTATATATTCAACCTTTCTGATCATAGAAATAGACTTCAAAATGTGATGAGTACTTCCTTTTAAGCATAGTGAAAGGCTATAATATGAAGATAAAACACATTTTAAAAATCTCTATATAGCACCCAATTATATTTATATATGGTTATGATGTTATATAAATTAATATACATCATTCTGAAATGGTTTTCCTATTTGGCTTTTATCATTGTTCAATGAACAGTGAGTATTATGTTTTCTTTATACTATAACTCATAGAGTTTATGATTATTGTTATGATTTTATTAAGTTTGTGTTAAAGGGTTTTTATATATATTGTAGTGATGGCATATGTGATAAACTAATTTTTTTATATCCAATTAAATATATAAAAAAGAGGATGGAATTACACTAAATATTTCATTTAAGAGACCTTGATAAAAGGAATATGCCTTTTTTTAAACTTTTAGATGGTGAGAACATTACAATGTCTTTATAATACCTTGAATCTTCCAACAAATAAATAGTAATGAAAATTCAAAATGTTAATGGTAATATAATGATATATGAAATAATTGGATTTGGTTAACAAATAAGGTTAGATTAAAATATGCAAAAAATAATTACAACCTAATATTGTAAATCATATTTTAGTCCTCAAATAATAGGAAGATAAAAATAATTTATCATGTTTTCAAATAAAAATATAAGGAAAATTCATGTATATAATGTATTAAATATTCAATTTTACCATAAATTAGGAATGAATGTGAAAATTACATTCAATGGCCAGTAAATTTTCCTTTAATGTTATCTTAAATACATTATTTTAGCTAAACTATTTTTTTATAAATTAATGAATGGTTAGGAAAATGGAGCAAGGATTGCTTACCATGGTGGTAAAATATTTCTAAATCCATTTAAAAATACATTAGTAGAAATATATCTACATAAATATATTGGAAAAAATAGGTCATGCCTTATGAGAAATGGTTTTCATGTTAGTTTATGCTTACATACATCTAGAATGAACTATAAAAGGGTGTTTGATAATATTAAATAAGAAATATATTTACAAGGAATGATAAATATTTCAAAATAATGTTTTTTTTATTATATGGAATAAATAGTTTCCAAGTGTATAATTTATAATATCATATGAAAATAAATAGACGTAAAGTTTGTTTAATTAAGCAAAAAATTTGAAGACATTTACAAGTTTGTTTCATGACCAATAAAACTTAATGGATAATAATATGAAATCACAAATGTATGGTATAAAGGGTTCAATAATTTATAATCAACCACAAATTAGACTTTACACTTCTAATACTAATAAATATTTTAGTATTCTTCATGATAATTTTTATATAAGGAATATATTTCTACTCATATAAAAAAACAAATCAAAATAAAATTTTGATAGTTTTGTCAAAGCATCCATGGCAGTAATCCTTGTACATGGACACAAAAGGGGGGTTCTGTGTATTATTTATTACCATATGTTTAAGGCTTGTTAAATTTTGTTATAATGTCTCTAAATAAATTTGTAAAACATTAGATACCACATTAGAAAAAATATGTAGACCTAAAATACACACATTGTAAATTTAATACCCACTTTATGATGTTTTTCTTAAAAATTAAATGTATCCTCCATGTAGAGGGTGTAGAGATTTTACTTATCCTGGTGAATTAAATAAGTTTACAATAGTTTTATTACTGTGATTAGATATTTGTAAGGGGATAAAAATAGGTTTAATTTTAAAAAACTTATTTATATTACCTTAGTTTTATTTAGTTATAATATGACATATTGAGTATTGATTATTTGAAAAAAATATATTCTTAATATGATCAAGCATATGCTTGACTATGTATGGAAAAATATTTTGGCCTTACATGGTCAAGTGTCTACTTTATCATGTGTTGCCAAACCATTTAACCCCACATGGTAAATCAGGTGCTTAACCATGAGGGGCTTAAAAATAATTCCCATATGGTAAAGTTACCTATTGACCATGTGGGGCCAAAAAAATGGCTCTCCATGGTCAAGTACATGATTGACTAGGTGGGGCTTATGTTTTTAAATATTATTGTGTATATAGTGTTTTTAAATTATTTAATTTTAAATATTTTTTATTTTTAATCATGACCTTTGATTTTTACCCTCCATCAAAAACTACAAACAAATATTTGATCCACTATAATTACTTCTAACATGCAAATATTTTTTTTAAGAATTTGAAATTAGCTTCTTTATAGTAGTTCATACTCATAAATATATATATTAAAAATTTATAAATTTAATTAAGAATTTAAATACAAGATATGTTTGGTCTCTTCAAGAAAAATTGGACATCTATAGAGCTTATGAGACCACAAATATGACATATCTTATGAAAGAGGTTGTAGATTTCAAAGAATTCAAAAAACCCTATTAACACAAGGGTAAAGATGAGATATATGGTCTAACAAAACATCAATGTTTCTTTCTAATAATGGTTGACGGCTTCTCAATTTTGAAATTTAAGTATACAATTCATTACTTTGAGTAGTCAACACACTTAAAATTATCGATGGCATTAAACTATGGTATGTCTAATGTACCACATGGATCTCTATAGTAATTTATTTTCAAGGATTTGAAGTAAATAGAGATTTTAAAAATAGATAAGAATAAGAGGGCCAAGATAAAACTAAATTAAATAACAATGAATATTAATTGAGTGAGAACAAAAATTCACTACAAAAAGTACTTGCAAATGATGAACATAGAAAAAACTAAACATGAGTGGCCTATAGTAATCATTTGAAATAGTTATTTTAGTATTCAAATAATCATGTGTACAATGGTATAAATATTGGCATTGACTTATAAAATATTATAAGGATGTTCATGATGCTTTAAAATAATATATGTTTGCTAAAATGAAAACTTGTAAGTTTTGTCCAAAAATCATACAACAATATAATTTCATGCATACTACAGAGATTGACTTTTTGGAATAAGTTACATATTTTGAAGAGGATCATAATCACCATGAAATTTAAAAAAATAATTGGATATATAGGTAAAAATCAAAAAGCTTGATTCCATCTTAAGTTGGATGTAAAATAAGGACATATGCATTTGATATACCTTGGTGAAACTTTGGGTATATATTACATACTATTGATTGAAAAATATAGAAGTGTGATTCTAATAGATAATTTAGTCATGCTTGAATGTTAGGTTCCCAATCATAGAATGAAAAATAATATATTGAAATCAAATATATTTAAGGATTGCATAACAAATACATACCCCCTACCATTGATAAAGAAAATCCATTTTTTATGTTTGAAAATATATGTATTCATGGAACAAAAGAAGCAAATATGAAAAATAAGTGACACTAAAATATTATTAAATAGATAAAATAGTGAACATGAAGAAGCATGCATAGTTTCATGTCTAATTGTAAAATGAATACATTATCCTAAATCAATAGTACTTTTAATATTTAAACTAATACTATTTATCATGTTGAATATGTAACATTTAATTTTTTATTAATTTCATTAGTATATTTTTAAAATAAATAATTTCAAATTATAATTTCAAGGAACAATAATAATAATAACAAATAATGTTGTGATTAACCAATTTTTAAATATAAAGGTACAAGATTGAACCCTACCTAATGGGTAAAGAATAAAAATGATTGTATGTAGTGAATTAAATAGAATGGCATGGTATAATAATTTCATTCATATCACAAGTGAAGTAATTTATTAGTATAGGCTAGTGAATAAGGGTGGTATAAAATAACACAATGAACATGGAGAAATGCACAGAGAGGTAGAATGGGAATAGAGAGGAGGTGAAAGTGAGGAGTGGGAAGAGCTAGAGGAGGATAAATTTGAGGGTATGATTAAAAATCAAACCCATATTTGGTATTTTTGTGATGTACCAAAGGTAAATTATGCAGTGTAAATTGATGCAATCCCAAGGGTGTCAAGAGGTTGAGCGAACATGGTAAGCCTTCTTAGTCCTTAAGCACATTTTTAAAATATTATTTAATCATCATCCCTAATCATTATCTTTTCCTCAAGGGAAAATAATTATATGTGAATATTAGGGTAGTAAGAGAATGTGGAATCATTATAAATGTGATAGGTAAGTGGCCTGCTATTGGTGAAATTAAAGACTAACTAAATGAGAAATAGGGGGATGATATTTCTATAATTTTTTTACCAATAGGTTATTTTTGGTTTATTTTTCAAATGGGACCAAAAGAGATGAAATCCTTACTTTAGGTCCATGGTTTATTAATGGATCTAGAGTCTCCACCTAGGTTTGGTTCCCTAAAAATGGCTCACAATGTTAGGTGCATAACAAGATTTATGTATGGAATAATATTTTTGCATTCCTAGTTGAATATTGGGGTGAATAAAGTCTCAAATTGATTGATAATATAGTGAAGGATTATTTCACAATCAATCTAATTTTTTTGGAAATCTCCCTAATAGCATATTAAAAAATATGTGTTAAAATAGATAGTAAAGCTAAAATTATAGAAGTCATCGTCTTAAATCCTTTGGAAGATAATAGATTCAAAATATCAACATTGAAAATCTTATGTTTCACTTATTTGGTTTTCATAAAGTATGGCACACCAACAAAAATTCCCATAGGAATCTTCCCTCTTCCATTATTAGATTAATGAAGTGTGAAAGTTGAAATCATCTCCTACTTCTTAAAGGTTCTTTAAGATAAATAGAGGCAATTGGTTTCGTAGTTTGTTGTAAAATCCTAATGTTTAAGGCTGATATGGGGATTCTTATTTGAATGATATGGAATCATCCTTTGTTCAATATATGTTGAATTCCACCAATTTTTTTTTCTTAGTCTTCAAAATTGATGCACCTTTTAAGTTCCTCACAAAACTATGAGGATAATTTGATAGCATTTGAATACAATGTTTGAGGTATAGATGGGTTAGTGGTCTCCAATTTGGATGTAAGGGAAGGAAAGGTGCTTAATATGGAAGATTTGGGGGTTCAAGTTATGTAAAGTGACTCTAATTATGAATTATGCTCAAGGGAGATCTTGGCAGTTTCCCCAAAATATTTCCCTATCTCTAGACCAAATTATGGAAAGAAAAGTAAAAGAGGGCACAATCCTAATTCTAAAAAATTAAGTGATCATGGTCTATTAGATAATCATAAGTCCATCATAATTTTATTTCTTAAAATGTAGGTGGTGAAAATACCCTCACTTGATCCATGAACAATTTATCATATAATGCTAGGGGACTCAATTAACCTAAATAAAATACACTTGATAAATTATCAGTTGGTAACTCTTCATTTAAATATCATAATTTTATAATAAAATAAACTAGAAGAATACAAGGCAAAGGGATATCTCTCTCACATTTGGCCTAACTATAAGGGATAATGTTTGGAGTCAATGGGAGCTTCAAGAGGCCTAGATTTACTTTATAAATTGTTTAAAGTGGAAGTGATTTCTATGGGGAGTGGGGATAATTAGCAATGGTGTAAAATAAAATATGTATCCTCTAATGTCTTTCTCTCTCTCTCTTTTAATGTTTATGGATCGAATAATCTTGATCTCAAAAAGAAATGTTGGGTGGATATTTACAAAATTATCTCTTTTCCCTCTTGATAAGCTTAGCTTAGGTGGATGTTTCAATACCATCCTCAGTTTAGTTGATAAAGAAGGTGGTATGGGGAGTCCTATTTCTTCCTATTAGTATTTGTATTAATTTGTGAGTAATTTTGGGCTCATTGACATGATTTGAATAAGGGATTGTATAATTTTACAAATAGAAGAAAAAGGTTCAACAACATTGTTGAATGCTTGGATAGGATTATGATTAACCCACCTAGTTGAAGTTTAATTGATTTTTATAAATTAAAATTATTTCAATGTTTGGATCTAACCATTCTCTAGTAGATTGGGAGATAGTGCATGATCAAGCTCCTCCCTTATTTATATCTAAGTTTGGGATTATGTTATTGATATATCTTTATCTCTTAGATGTCATAAAGTTATGGTGGAATACGTCCCCTCTTTTAAAAGGTAATTATATCTACACTTTCACTAAATATATTATTTTCATCAAGAAATATCTTAGGAGCTAGATTAAATCTAATTTTAAGAATATTTTCTAGGAAACTAAAAGAGTAGGAACTAAGTTATAAGCTTTAAATGAGTGGGTCTTAAAATTTGGGATGAGTGCAGACATCTATGAAATAAAATGATCTCTGCTAGTGGATCTTGATGAATTGTTTCTCAAGTAAGATATTCACTAGAAATAGAAATTAAATAAGAGTTAGCTCAAGGAAGGTGATCATAACACCAATTTTTTTCACAACTCTACTAAAAAAATGAGTTGTAATAGAATATATATTATTTTGAATAGGTATGGTAATGAGTTAGACCATATCTATGAGGTAACAACTAAAGATATCAGTTTATTCAACTCTCTCTTAGCTTACCTTGACACTTTGCATATCAAGTTTCAAAATGATCTTCTTAGGTTCATTCCTTATCTAATCTCAAGGAAACTTAATGATATGATTTTAACCCCATTCTCTTAGGAATAATTAAGGAATTTGGTATTTATAATGAAGAAAGATAAATCCCCATGATGTGATGGCTTCTTAGTGGAATTTTATCAAGCCTTTTGGCTAATTATTGGGGAGGAGGTTATAGTTCTAGTTAAATTTTATAGACAACACAAAAAAATTAGCATTGATATCAATTTCACTTTTGTCTCTTTGATTCCTAAAGGGGCCTCTCAATCCAATTTTGTATATTTCATATTGATTTATCTATGTAATAAAATTTATAAGATAAATTTTAACCCATCTAATTCATGTTGAATTACTTCATCTATTAGTTTATTTCTCTCGAATAAGGGGTTTTTTCTTGGGTCATTATATTTAGGATGGTATCATCATCATGCATAAAATTTTACACTCTCTAATGTCTTCCAAAAAAATACATGCTCATAAATCTTGACATCAAAAAGGCATTTGATTGAGTTGATTGTAGATTTATTATGAAAATGCTATAATATTTTGCCTTTTACAAGAATTGGAGTGAATGGATTTTTAGTTTCATATCTATCAAAAAATTCTATATTTTGATCAATGTTAGTTCATTAGGGT
>JARHVA010003690.1:520000-597500 GCA_037957365.1 Torreya grandis
CTTCATCCAAATCAATTGAGTACAATGCAATACTATTGTAATATATTCCACTTCAGCTATAGAAAGTGATAATGAATTACGCTTCTTACTTAGCCATGATACTAAGCTATCACCAAGGAAGAAATCTCCTCCACTTGCACTCTTTCTATCATCCAAGCACCCTTCCCAATCTAAATATGTATAAGCAATCAGAGTGAAATCTCTACCTTTGGGATACCATAATCCATAATCCAATGTCCCCTTGATCTATCTGAATATTCTCTTCACCAACTAAACATGACTACCTTTTGGAGATGATTGATATCTTGTAACCATACCTACTACATGCATAATTTTTGGCGTTGATGCTATCAAATATAAAATACTATCAATCATAGATCTCTACAAAGATTGATCTATAACAGGTGAATCTTCATATTGCTCAGCTTATTTTCTGTACACATAGGTGTGCCAACTAGTGCACAATCCTCAAAACTAAATTTCTTCAACATTTCCTTGGTATATTTACTTTTAGATATGAAAATTCCTTTATTTAATTGACATATTTCCAATCCTAAGAAAAATTGTAATTATCCAAGCATTGACATCTTAAATTCTTTTTGCATTCTATCAAAAAATTCTTTTATCATCTTTTCAATATTTCCTCCAAAGATAATATCATGAACATATAACACAACAATAAATTGATGCTCACCTCTTGTTTTGATATAAATATTACTATCAACAAATCCTCTCTTGAATCCTTGATCTTACAGGTACTTATCAAGTCTTGCATACCAAGCTCTAGGAGCTTGTTTCAATCCATACAATGCTTTTTTCAATCTGCATACATGGTTACTTATATTTGAGAGAATAAATCCCTTGGGCTGCTTAATGTAGACCTCTTCTTCAAGATTCCCATTTAGGAAGATAGATTTGACATTCATCTAAAACACTTTTAAACTTTTAAACACTGCATATGCAAGAAACATTATAATAGCCTCTAACCTTGTCATTGGTGCAAAAGTTTCTTCAAAATCTATTCCTTCAATCTGAGCATATCCTTTACATACTAATCTTTCTTTATTTCTTGTCACTTCTCTATTTTCATTCAACTTATTTCTATAAACCCATTTTGTTCATATCACATTGTGATATTTTGGTCTAGGCACTAATTCCCAAGTATCATTCTTTTCTATTTGATTTAATTATTCATCCATAGCCTTAACCTAATGCTTATCATGTCTATCTTCTAAAAAAGTTATAGGCTGAATTTTAGATAATAAAGAGAAATTAACTTGCTCAAATTCACTTACCATCATTCTTCTAGTGTGAATTCCTTCATTTATGTCCTTGATGATGTCACTTTCATTATGATTTATCTAAATGTATTTGGATGGAGTTTTGGTGCCCTTTTCTCATTCTCTTCATCTTCATCTAATTCTTCAAAATCTTCCTCTTCAATGATTTTAGGAATGTCTACTAGATCACTGATTCTTTATGTTCCATCTTCTTCTATCTTGACACTTGCACTTTAAACAATTTTCTTGGTTCTTTTGTTATAAAATTCATAAGTTTTATTTTTGCAAGAATAACCAAGAAATATACCTTCATCTAATCTAGATTAAAACTTACCAATTTTTTCATCAATTCTCTTTATGAAGCATTTTCTATCGAAAACTCTGAAATAATCAACTATTGATGGTTTGTATTTCCATAGTTCATAAGGAGTCTTGTCACTATTGACTCTCAACAATTCCCTATTCTAAATATGCACTATTGTAGTAACTACCTCTCTTCAATATTTATCTAATAACTTGAATTCATTTAGCATTGTTCTCACCATCTCCTAAACTATTCTATTTTTTTGTTCAACTACTCCATTTTGTTATGGAGTTTTGGCTACTGAATAATGTCTCTTTATTCTATGATCTTCACAAAACTCAATAAATTTAATTGACATAAATTCTCCTCCTTCATTTGATCTTAAACACTTAATCTTTAAGTTGGTTTCATTCTTAACTAATGCTTTGAATGCTTTGAAATGTCTAAATGCTTTTGATTTTTTCTTTTAAAACATTACCCAAGTCATACCTGAAAAATCATCAATAAGCAACATGAAATATTTATCACCTTGAGTACTTTGAGTCCTCATAGGTTCACATAGGTCAGTGTGAACAAGCTCTAGCATTTGAGTGGTCGAGTAATCTTTTGTTTTGAACTACCTTCTAGCCTGCTTCCCATGCTGACAAGGTTCACAAAGTGTATCAGATGGCTTTGTAATCTTTGGAAGATTTTTGACTGCTTACTTTTTGTTGGTGTTGACAAGAATGTCAAAATTTATATGTCCCATTCTCCTGTGCCATAGAAAACTTTATTCAATCTAACTCAAACAACATCTTTGACCTTTGATGTCTGATAACATATATAAGTTATTACCTATTCTCTAAGCATCTGCAACCAATACATCTAAATCTTTTCTTCTAATTTCAAAACCTTATACATAAAAATTTAGTGTGTGTCCTTAATCACACATTTGACTTACACTTAAAATATTATCATTAAGACCTTCTACATATAAAACATTTTTAGTTTTAGTTCTACCATTATCCAAACTTAGTGTACCTTTTCTATAAATTATGGTAGTAGTATTGTCTCTAAATTTTACTATGCCACCATTGATCTTCTTCAAGGTTATGAACTTGATCTTGTCTCCTGTCATGTGCCTTGAACATCCACTCTCAATGAACCATGGACTTTCTTCATTTATTACATGCAAACCTATCTAAACCAACATAGAATCTTTAAGTTGTTTCTTCTACCATGAACATGTATGAACCTTCTTCGTGATGAATGGAGCCTTAAACTCTAGTCCTTCTTGATTGACTCAAACATACTTCTACAATACTGAGCTATGTGACTAAATTTGTTTCACTTGTAACATATTATGGACTCTTCATTAAAGCTTGATATAGGAGCAAAAGAGTTGTAGCTTCTACTTGACTCTACATTTCTTTCCTTCTCCTTATTTCTAAAACTATTAGCTCTTTTTCAACATTCTAATTTCTTATGACCATATCCATTACAATAAAAATAGTAACCATAAAAATATGACCTATTTTTGTATCTCTAACTTGATTGCCTTTTTTAGCTTTGTTCGCTCCAGCCTTCTTTGTTTGAGATGTCCTCTATATTCTTCACTTCTTCCTTTTTTATTTCCTCTTTTGTAAGAGATTCAACATAGCTCTTTTTCTTTTCAAATCTGATACCTATCTTATCTAATATTTACTTTTAGCTTTCTAATATCTTATTCAACATGTTAGTGTTATTCTCAAATTTTAAATCATTAGTTGCTCTATGATTGATTACTTTATTTATTTTATCAAGATCATTTAAAGGAGTAATTTCAATAACATACCTTTCACATTCTTTTCTTACTATTTTCAATTGTGTCGTTAGATCTTCTTCATTCTTCTTAGCTTCTTCAAAGTGTGCTTGTAGCTCTTCAATTATTTCCTTTTACTCTTTTTCATTTTTATCAATCTGGTGCTTCAATCTTCAATTCTTCTTCTCAACATCTTTTAACTCTTCTAAGGAACAAATGAGTTCTCCTTTCAGATTCACTTCGACTTCATCCTCTTGTTCTTCTTGATCATCTATACTTTTGCTTACAGAGGCATCTTCATGTATGGCCATAAATAGAATCTCTTCTTCTTTTGATTTCAAACTTGAATTTTGCAACCTCTAGATGATTATTAAGATCCTGAGTAAATATCTTATTTTTTTTAACTCTATAGCCAACTTAGAATCTAAGATACACACCTCTTCCTTAAGATCTTCAACCACAAATTTCAATTCTTGATTTTTATTGTTTAGTTGCTTGGCCATATTGTGCTTTCCTAATCTACCTTTAAGCTATAAATTTTTTTCAAAAGGAACCTGCTCGAATACCAATTGTTAAGAATATGATATACTGAGATAGGGGGTGAATCAGTTTATCATAAATCTTATAATTTTTTTCTTAACCAAATTCCACTTAACCATACATTCAACATATGGAATAAAACTAAAATAATAAACACCACACAAGATAGAGATAGACACTATATTTAACGTGGAACCCAATGTGGAAAAAACCATGGAAAACAATCTCAAGTATATGAATGAGCACCAACTTGCAAGAGTACCAACCCCTTTGTTGAGCACCAACATAACAACTATTCATGAACACCAACCCATAGGAGCACCAACCCCTTTGTTGAGTACTAACACAATAACTATTCATGAGCATCAATCCCTTTTGATGAGCACCAACACAATAACTATTCATGAGCACCAACCCATAGGAGCACCAACCCATTTATGTATATCACACAACTATCTCTCATGTTTCTATCTCAAAAAATGATAGTTCATTACAATATGTCTTTCCTCTCTCTCCTCTACTCTTCTAAGCTGGATATAACAATTACAAATCAAACTCTATCTCACACATATTATAAATGGCTTCTCAAGCCTTTATTTATAGATTTCCAAATGACCTTTGGCCTTCAACCTTTGTGACCCTTCAATACTCATGGAAAATGGTGCCAAACTTGCATGACCCTTCACATCATTTCATTTGAAAAGTCATATAGTGACCCTTCATAAGCAAAAGCATCCTTTCCTCTTTTGTCTTTATCTTAGTGACTATTCATATTCCTCAAAGTGTCCCTTCATGAGAAATTGTGCCCTTCCTCTTTTATCTTCACTTGGTGACTCTTGGATTCCCCAAGATGACTCTTCATGGGAAAATGCATCCCATTCTTATTTTGTCTTTACCCCATGACTCTTTAACTTCTCCATGGGCCCTCTTTTGACTTATATGCAACCAAATATATATTCATTAATATTAAATAAATATTAACAGACATTATCTAAGATATAACTATTACAAACATCATTAAATGCAATGGGGCATTTATCACCAATAATGCTAGACCTTTGACATCAATGACAATGTTTCCAACAACTGTATGCCATTGAGATGAAGATCTAGAGTTTTGGGATCCCTAGGATAGTTATTTTTAGGTTTAGTTCATTACAATTAGTCAATATGTTATAATTCTAATAGTTCTCTCTCTCTCTCTCTCTCTCTCTATATATATATATATATATATATATATTTCACTTCTATTTAGGTACACATCAATTTGATTTCTTCTATTATGACTGTGTGTGCAATCTTGAAATTTGAATTTACATGCAATATCCAATAAATTATTTCTTTCACTTGAAAATAAAGGTCCACTTTCAATGATATAATTAAGACTAAAATTTGAAAGAAAGGTGGGATGATTTGACCTCAATTACTCTCCATGAATAGTTGGGAATTACCTACATATCCAATACTCTGAAGAGCGAAATCAAATAATATGTAATTTTCCATGTAGGTGTGTGTGTGAAATTAGTGCTCATTTAATATGTGAAATATATTATCTATCTTTCAAAATTAGTAAATTAACAACTTTTTCTTGGATATGAGGTTCTTTATACTTGGTTAATACCTATTCTTTTTGACTAATTTGAAAATTGGGAAGAATAGAATAGTCATTTTGAATGTGTAGTGTATAGATATATTCTAGATAAGTACTTGATACCTAATAAGCTTAGAATTATATAATATTTATATGAAACTATTTGGATAATTTATCATGACACCAACACACTAGATTAATACATTATCCCATATGGAATATATTAACTTCATCTATGATAATTGTTGGGTGAAGGATGAACCCATAAAATTTAGATAGTATCATCTGAGTCTAACAATTTTTCTAATAAATAGGAATATCAATCTAATGATTGAGATATGTTTGTATATAATAGGTTACTAGTTTGGAATAAACTAAGGGAATTATTTTAGGTGACTGACAACAACTTAGATGGATTGGACCCATATATAGCATGTGGATGTGAGATAATGATGAATAAGAGTTATATATCTACACACAAGTCATGTAGGTCTAGGGTAGCTAAAAACTAACATTTCCAAGTGTATAATACTAGATTTTAGTATCTAAAAATACCACATTTTATTCTAGTATTGAAATGATGTACAAATAATAGAGTGAAAGGATAAAATATAAATGAATGTGTACAACACACTTTGTCTTTGGGAGAATTCTCCAAATGTTCAAGTTGCTCTGAGAAAACCTACAATGAATATGTATTATTCAATGTCCATAAAATGAAATACAAAATATAATTGAAATTTAAAACTTGATATAAAGGAAGGATTAAACCTATATGTGGGTAAAACCATGTTTCCCTATAACTTGTTGGATATGGTTCTTATTTATTGAAGCATTAGACAGTGGTTCCTATTGTTAAACCATTTAGATAATTGGGGGTGATAAAATTATATTTTTTTATGACCAAGGCAAGGCCATGGGTTGGAATAAATATTACCCAACCCTCACAAATATGGATTAGTGACAAGGTCATTTAGGGTTATTGAAACTCAACTATACTAACTCATGTAACTAACTTTTTGTTGATATTACAACCCAAATATGAAACATAGAAGCCACATATTGGGATAGCTATGAGTAATGTCAATGTTTTTCAACATCACTAAATCTCAATCACATTACCTCAAAAAACATGAATCAATTTTTTTAGATAGACTTATATTTTTAAGGTGCTCATTTCTAGGTATCATTGAATATGCTTGAAAATAAATAATTCTAATAGTACTAATGTGCCAACATGATAAATTAAAAATGTGTATAAGTGCATCAACAACTATCAATCCCCGTGAATATGTATTATTTGATAATTATATATGTGCATGAACCAATACCATGCATCCTAAATTAATTCTAGTTGATATATAATATATGTGTATGAACCTATGAGACCCTTATTTCCAAAATATTTACTTTTAGATATTTTGTGATCTACACATGTCATGTTGACATGTTATTTATGTATTATTGAGACATAACATTTTTTTTGTCACTTATGTTTGAGACATAAATTATATATATAATGTGATGATGTCTATTTCCTTATGCAAGAATAATTATATGCTTAGATTTTGTGATTGTTCTAATAATTGTGATTTTAATGACATAATTGTGTATTTATTGAAGTTAATTATTACTATGTTTTACCTTATACATGCTTGAATGTGCTTTTTATGATTGGAATTACTTGTATTATTTGTTTCATTCAACTTCTTTGACTACCTATGATATGACATTTTATGTGTGCATCATTAATTAGGTGATAAGTGATGCCAATGAGGGAACTGGGATTATAGTGTGCATGATTACATCATCATTAAAGTTATGACACGTGTAATTAAACCTTATATGAATGAAATCCTTCGTTATGTCATATGTGTACCTAATTAGAAGTTGTGGACTTCCTTAACACTCCTAACACAATTCAACCCCATGGATACTATTCATAACTCTTATTTTAAAACTTAGGAGTATATTTTACTTTGTATTTCATTTATGAAATGTAATTTTAAGCCACATAAGTGTCCCTATTAACCCAAAACTTGTATATCACACATTTTACTAGCTTTTTAGGTGGATTTTAAGTGTTCTTAAAATGATTAGAGGTGCATTTAAGGCCCTTTTTTACTATATGATGGATTGAGACCTTGTTTTGAGTATAGATGAAGCCAAAAAGCCATTTGATGTATCATTTATGACATGTGATAGTGATACCATTAATTACAAATAGACCTACTTACTTTCCCATGTGGGACTATAATTGAAGTTATTGGTAGGGGAGACTTGTTGACCTTGGTCTGTATAATGAAAAAATAAACATGTCATATTCCCATCGGCATTTAAAGGAGTGTGATTAGCCTATTTTATAAATATAAGACTTCCTTGAGTGACTTTTTTTTCCATTTTCAAAGTTGGAAATTGGAGGAAATATAGAGAAGAAAGAGGAAGCCAAGTAGAGAAGGAATGAACCTTGGTGGGAAGGATAAATTAACCTTGCACTCATGGAGGAGTCTTTGTGTATATCCAAAAGGATAACTAAGAATATTATCCCATATTTTTATCTTTCTCTCAATAGGTGTATGACCACTTTTATGACCCTATTTTTATCATTAATTTCCATGATTGTGCCTATGGAAACCATGTTGGTTTTATTTCCCACATAGGCTTTGGAGATAGATGTAAACACCCTAATTTGGTAAAGAAACCACAAGTAATATGTATTTTTTTTCTATTTCACACAACGGTCTTAGTGATGGTTATAATCCTTGTTGGCATGGTCATCTTAAGTCTTTTGATATTTCTTATGTCTTATTTTCCTTATTTTTGACACCCTCAATAATCATAGGTCACCTTTTCCTAGTCCTGGGGTTCCCTAGCCTATCATCCCTAATTTTTTATCTATTATGAGCCTTAAGAGATTAGTGCCACTTTCAAGATAGTATTACCACATAGTAATAGTGTTAATTCATTGCTTCAATATCTAATGGACCCTTTCACCTATGTTTGAGTCCTAGCCCCTATGTAACCCTTTTCTTATTTTTTTGTATATCTTTTCATGAATTCTCAACCAGCGAACAAGGTCTTATATTCAAAACAAATATACTCATATATAAAAATGCTCACAAGGAATTTTACATATAGCCCTTATTATATTGGCACTTATTTACATAAAATCAACCAATAATATACCTCAAATACTCTGCATACTACTCATATTTCACACATAGACATTTCCATGCTTGATCAAAGAAGGGCTTAGGGTAAATTCATTCTAGCATACCATACAAGTTGATGGTGCATGTTCCATAAGGGATAATTACATGAGATCTAAGACCCCTAACATTAGGGTTAATGTAGGTAGTGGTAAAAGACAATAGGGTTTCTACTTTACATGATTGTAACATCCCAAAATCCATTTATTATTCCCTTTTGCATTTTATTACTTAATTATTTCATGTGTGTAGGTATTTATTAAGTTTTTGGAGAAGAATCAGCCAAAATAATGATACATACAATCTTTTGTGTGATACTTAATCACATACAAAACCTTTAAGAACTCCCACAGCTTCCATAAAAGTTAAAGATAGATACTACAAAAAGGAAAATAGTGCCATAATTGGACATTAACACCACATGGTGCTACTATCCTAAAGGGTTCAGTATTGTCCAGAGAAAGAACTCAAAAAATAGTCAATAGATGAAAGATTCCTCTGTCTACTCAATCATTTTTAATACATTGATCCATAAAAAAACTCTGTGTATATCCAGATAACTCCCCTTTCTCCTCGTATTTATTATCTTTAGAAAGCTCCTTTAAATCAATAATTTCTAGTTTTATTCTAGATTAACAATAGACCCAACCCTTTAATCTATCTTAGGATTTACATAGTAAAACCCTAAAAGGTTAAAATAATTAGTGAACCCATTTTTGAATATTTTTTAAAAACCCTAATTTTCCTTAAGGTTTACCTTCTCTAAATTTTATACATTAAATTAGGGATACAAAAATTTGATTTTATATTTTTTTTGGAATAACCTATCTAATTTAATTAATCTTATATTAGGTTTTTTATTTTATTTTATTTAATTTAAATCTTTTCAAACACAATCCTAAAATAAAAACCCTAAATCCACATACTAGGTCCCTATACACACAAAACATTATCAATTAGGGATTCTAAAATAATCTTATTTTCTATTACAAACATTGTTCAATAAATTCACACATTGTACACATACTTATGTTAGATTATATTCTACCACTTTCAAGATTGTTATTCCTTATTTACACTATCTTATTTGGCAAGTGTAAAATGGCATCTAAAAAGCCTTCTACCACTCATCCACTTGATGAAATATTAAATTTATTTCATATTTATAATAGTGATGTACGAATTTTAAAGATTTCTCATTTGAGCATAATAATGTCTTTAATTATTATTATTATTATTATTATTATTATTATTATTATTATTATTATTATTATTATTATTATTATTATTATTATTATTATTATTATAATGATGGATATGAGGATTATTATGAGCATGACAATACAAATGAACATGAGGATACATTAGACACATCATCTTCTCTTTCCTCTTACTCTTCTATTACTCCTAAAAATAAAATTAACAATATAATACCATATTAATGTCTTATTGGTAGTATTTTATTCCAATGTGATCCTAGATTTTCAAATACTTTTGTTAATTCATTATTTAAAATAAATCAATATAAGTGAACTACACTAAAACTAATTTTGAATGCTTCAAGTAAAGTAGATAGGAATAATGAATCTTCTTTACCCTTCTCATTTACATTTGAAAACATAAATAAACATGATATTACACCTTTTAACAATACACAAACTAAGGTAGATGAAATTACTTTATAAAATTCATTCACATTTGAAGCTCAATGAAATGATTCTTTTCCATAAATATATAATGCACATTTTCCTAACTCTTCTCCTATATTTCATAATGTGCACAAAGAAAACATGATTGTTACTTCTCCTTCTCTTGATTCAAAATAGAAATTGATAATCATGCTTGAATTTCAAAAATGACTAGTGAATAAATTCCTTGTATTAAACTTACACATGATGATGCATTGAATATTAGTAAAAAGTTAAAATCTTCTCCTTCTATTTCTCTTAATGAGCATGTGGATGATACTCATTATATTATTAATTTTTCCAGCAAATTAAATTTTAATTTTAATGAACCATTAGATAATGATGATTATTGTGATTATGATGAAGATGACATAGAATCTACAACTACTACTTCTTATCTTACCTCACATATCTCTCTTGTTTAACCAAATAATAGCTCACATGTAAACACACACACACACACACACACACACACACACACACACACACACACACACACACACACACACACACACACACACACACACACACACACACACACACACACACACACACACACACACACACACACACACACACACTTACACTTATTCTTATGTGCATAATTTCCATTCACTAGAGAATAAAAAACCTTATATTCAACTAGTATGTGATAATCCTTCACAACCTAACAATATAAAAGATACCAATGAATCCTCCTTAACCCCCTTACTAAAGTAGAAACCATTTCTCAAACAAACCCAAATGAGGGTGATAACTCATTTCCCTCTAACTAGGTCCAAACTATCACATCTCTAAAAGTTTTTGAGAGCACACTGACCCTTTCTAAATAAGATTTCCAATCTAATATACCAATGGATAAAATAAAAATAAAAATTAAGAATTAAATGAACCCCTTGATAGTGATAATATACCTTCACAAGTGTTAATTTATTTAATGCACATTATGGGTACTTTATAAAAATAATTACATCATCTCACTTTGGAAAATGTAGCATAAAAATCCTAGGTTGATTCCAATGTTATATGTACTAACCCTATTCCACACAAAATCTCAACAATGAGGTTTCCAAATAACTTTTAGATACAATTGTTACCTATCTTTGATAGACAAGGAGATCCATATTCACACCTTCAAGATTATAATAAAGCCATGGCTCATATTACAAACAAATTAATTCTACTACAAGCATTTCAAATGTCACTAAAGGACAAAGCACTAGATTGGTTCCAACATACACTCCCTAGTAGATATTTGCATACATATTAGGAGCTATAAATGGTCTTCTTTAGGCATTATATAGAAAATATGGGGCCTCTAGTCACATATGAGAGGTTACCTTCACTACACTAGGGTGAGACAAATCATACATTAGAATACATTCTATGACTAAAACATTATTTGCATTAGTTAATTTATAAACCAACATATTTATAAGTGCAATAAATATTTTATAGAGGTTTAATATCTCCTCTTAAGGATAGATTGCTATATCTTACATCTAAATAATTTAGACATCTATGTAATGTAGTTATATCATTAGAGGGATAGTTGGGATTAGTAATTACATAGTCAGAGGTAGATTTGGATATAGACCTATCAGAGCCTAAATCATAAAATTTGGTAATAAGACTTACTCCACTTCTAATTTAGAAATTAGTGGAACACAAACAACTAATAAAAATACTTAGAAAGGGCAAAGAGCCAATCTATAAATCACAATGTATAGTGAGTAGCATACAAGATATATGTAGATGCTTTATATAGTTTTTAGAAAAGGTTGTTCCTTATGACATCTTGTTTACACTATTAGATAAGGGGATGATCACACTTACTTCAACCAATCATCATCCACCACACCATTTTCACTAGGTACCACATAAGCATTATTTTCATTTTCACTATATAAATGGACATTCAGATGACCATTTTTATGTATTCTAATCTCACATAAATGAGTATGTTATCAAAGGCATCATAGAGTTTACATAGGGGGCATTAGGCCCTCATTCATCACAGTCTCCTAGATCACATTCATATACGACATAGTTATCCTAGAATGTTCCTTTTAAGGTACCATTACTTACTCATCATATGAGCCATGTGACTTCTAGTACATCTAATTATTAGTAGTATCATACATCATAGCTTCAACAATGATGGAAACTAGTTTGTAGAGTTCAGAATGCACCTCTAGTACATACACTAATTAAGATATTTGGGAATAACTAAAAACCCAAAGGTATAGTTTTGGTACAATCACTAAACAAAATCTATATAAATAATTATAGAGTTCATAATGCACCTCTATTATGCAAACTAATCAAATTATTTGGGAATAATTATCCATCCAAGGTTATATTTTTAGTTTGATAACTAATAAATATATATGGTATTAATTATAAAGATTAGAACCCATCTTTAGTTCACAAACTTATTAAAATATTTTCAACAAATCATACAACTCATATTATAGTTTTAGAGTGTCAATAAATAAATATTCTTGCATTAAATCATACACATTCAAACACTATAAGTGCATCATATGAAACTCTAGTTTCACAATCTATGTCTATAGAAACACACCATGAGTAGTATGGTCATTGGTTCTCCATGCCATCTAGGTTCAAATAGGGAATCTCACTATCACATGTAATACACATAGACATCTTATGAAATATAACCAAGAAACCATATACTAATAAAATATAAAACTTAATATCATACACATATTCTTAAAACATTCATAACACATATATAAATCAATTAACTTTAATCTAACTAAAACAAAATTTTAGGTATCAACATTTCAAACAATCAAATAACTATAAATGCATAAAAATATAGACAATATTGCAAAATTTAGAAGCTAATACCCAATGTTAAATTAAACAGTAGTATATATATATATATATATATATATATATATATATATATAACTTAGAACATCATTCCAATATAAATATGATACATCAATCAATGATGCAAACATGACTACTAGGATTAAGTCCCTCACTCTCACTATCAGACAAATCAAAATTAGAAATATAGGACCTAATATCTCTACATGACCATGATCTAAGGATGTTACTACTCTCTTTCCTACTACGTGCCAAGATCATACCTACACTTGGCATATTCATGTTGAATTCATATGTAATTGTATACTATATAGCTACTCACCCCACCTAAAGCATAGGAGAGGGCATGGTATGCCTCTATAGATTCACATATAAATCATCTCTATTTGTTTATTCTTACCTAAATTTCACATTGGTTATCACCACCTAATCAAATAAATGGGAATTCACCCTAGCTAAATTGGTGGCCCAGTTCACCAATCCATCATCCAAGACATCATCTACGATATCTCATATTAACACATGAAGTGTCAACTCAATGGTGACATCTCAATACTTGTCATCTCCGACACCTACACCTTTCCATATAATTCAAAAGAATCTTATCCTATAAATCCATAATCAACTTTACACATAACATAAAAACATATTATCTAACTTACCATCAATAACCCTTAGGGGATATACATCTAGTACCTCCTTGGTGATCATCCCACCTATCAAGAAAAGAGGTGATCTACTAGGATGCATAGGCTTTGGTCACCCCAAAATCATCCACATTTGGTACCTGAATCTTAGGATCATTCTATGTCACTAGCATAGGAGCTAGCTCAAAAATTATTGGCCTCAACCTACTACCTAGCCTCACAAGAAATCAATAACTCCTAAACCACACCACAAGTACTAGGGACACATCTTATACACCATATAACTATCAAGTAACCCTCTCATATTAAACCACTCGTACATATTATCCTAGTGATCATGTATCTAATATCTCACTTGAACCTACCTAAACTATGTCATATCCTTAGGCCACCCTTGATAGCCCCTATAAGGTATTTATATGATATCCTCTACTCTCAAATTATCTAATAAATATAAATAATATGTAGTAATCTTCCTTGATGTATACCTTATTCTATTGGTAATCTCATCCATCTTATGGATGTGCCACTGGCCTACTCACAACTATGTGATCAAATGTTTAGCAATGTAATAGTATCGACACACTAATACCCTTACCACTCAACTCTTGTTTAAATTGGTAAGTATCCCTATATAAATGATATATCATGGTATGATCCCAAGAATACATGATGCCATGGTTCTCAATGTCATACATTATCTCATGCATTCTATAAGAGATAGAGACATCACTCCCATCCATGGTAATAAAAGATGATAAAAACACAACTAGAAATTTATGTAGTCATGGAATATATACCATCAAAATAATGGTCAATAATATTTCACTCTAACCCACTAAGTGATGAGTCCCCATCACCATGGTATAAAATTACCTAGATGCTCACTATGTATCTTGAATACTAGTGCCCTCCTATAATACAACCCATTGTTTAGAGATTAGTAATTGTAAGATCTAATATATATCCTCCAATGTCACAATCATCTTGTCGATATGTAGCAAGAATGTACATGCGTCTACATTATACCTCTCCCATACTATAGTGATCATATGCTTATCCTTGATAATAGGCTCTAAGAAAACAACATATTGTAGATGTGTTATCTTGAGCACCTCTATCTTAGCATGTGATAAAGACAAACCTTATATAGTCTCCATCATCTTAACTATATGGAATTCCCTCATTCAAGTGTCAACCTAAAAAATTATAACCAAATCTGACATTAGTAAAATAAAAATAAATTCATGAAATAAAAACAAACATTAACAATGAGTTAACCATGATAAGCATCACATCTTGGGCCTACTAGACATTAGTGTTACCTAGAGGACAATGTCATTGTATATTAGCACCACACTCTAGATATTATTGTCAAGTTATGGATAGTAGTACCCAAAATGGGACACTAGTGCCAACTTCTCCAAAATATCCCAAAAATAGTCCTTTTTGACAAAAACCAATAAAAAAAAAATGATAAAAAAAGGAAAATTTTGGGTTCCTTACTAGGAAAACCTCCTCCCCAACCTGAATTCTTTCCTTGACCTCCTCATAGTGTAATAAACTAGTATCTCATCTCCCCAGCATATTTCTCTCCTAGACTCAAAATTCTTTCCACTCAAATGATAAAAATGAATTACTAATGATTCAAAATGACTTATTTAAATCATAATTTACCCAATTCCACCCTGTTAAGGTTACCCTTACATGCTAATTTTTCTAATTAATACAACTCTCTTGTTATTGTCATATATTGAGAATCATAGCCCTAATTTGTGAACCATTTCTTTCACATGAGACTTGATAGTGATATGATATGTACCATTTTGGTAAAACTAATACCCTCATAATTTTCAAACCTAAAAAAATACTAAAAACAATCACATTATATTAAAAATACAACAAACTGAGTACTTATCAAACTAAACACTATATTATCAACTCTAATAAAATAGATAAATTATATAAACCTAAAATAACATCATAATTGCCAAGTAACACTAGCACATTTGATCCTTACCAATTTTGGTTGCATATCCTAATTAGAGTCTTGGTTCTCTCACCAAAAGGGGGGAAATATCCATATATTACTTCAAAATTATAGAGTTATATTTAGATTTAAAAACACATGGATCTACATAGGTTTATACAGAAATTCAAATGCATAACATATTCAAATTGTGTGTGTGTGTGTGTGTGTGTGTGTGTGTGTGTGTGTGTGTGTGTTTGTGTGTGTGTGTGTGTGTGTGTGTGTGTGTGTGTGTGTGTGTGTGTGTGTGTGTGTGTGTGTGTGTGTGTGTGTGTGTGTGTGTGTGTGTGTGTGTGTGTGTGTGTGTGTTTACATAGTCATTCAAATGCACAACTTATTTAGACATACAGACACATGAGTCTACATAGGTATACATAGGCATTCAGATGTATAGATTATTTAGATATCTAGACACACGTGTCTACGCATGTTTACATAAAAAATTAAATGCACAAATTATTCATATATATAGACACATGGGTCTACATAGGTTTACACAAGCATACAGAGTTACATATTTTTAGATATATAGATGTACAAGTCTACATGGATTTACACATATTTTCATAGGTTTTTAAATATACAGATGTCTAGGTCTACATAGGTTTTATGTAGGTTTAAACATGTATTCAAATGTACACTCTACATATATATACAAATTTTTACATAGGTATGATAGTTCATTCAAATATTTAGAGACATAACTAAAACACTCAAATATTAGGATTAGGGGGCATGATATAGAACACACATACTTTGCCCCCATTTTCATATTTACTAGGTTACACTATTATTATCACCTATATCATTACTAGTATCATCACCATTTTTTCACCAATTTGGGTCATATGACCATCTACAACAATTAATCCACATTATTACACTAGACCTAGTTTTACATACTCATATTTAGAGTGGGGGAAAGAGAGCCTTGTTTCTCCATGTACTTAGTTTACATACTTAGATTTAAATTTGGGGAAATAAAGAATTTTCTTTCCATGCATTTAGTTTGCATTACTCAAATTTAGAGTGGAGGCAAGTGAGCCTTGTTTCTTCTTACATACAGATTATAGTACTCAGATTCAAATTGGAGGCAAGCAAGCTTTGTTTCTCCATGCATTTGGTTTACATACTCAGTTTTAGTACAGGGGGATTCACACCATAAGCCTTCCCTTTACATGTTACACTCAAGTTCGTATCCACTTCTCTAGCTAATTTTTTTTCCAAATTTAGATTACATTCACACAGGTAAGGATAGGTATACATTTATATTTCCTTTTATTCTAGTACTTTTATTTCATTGCATTACTAGAATAAAAGGTGAGAAAATATAAACACCCTAATTTGGTAAAGAAACCATAAGTACTGTGTCTTTTATTACTCTTTCAAATAAGGGTCTTAGTGATGTTTATATTCCTTGTTCACATGGATATCTTGAGTCTTTTAATATTGTTTATGTATTATTTTCCCTATTTTTGACAACTATAGTAGTCACAGGTCACCTTTTCCTAATCCGTAGGGTCCTTAGCCTATCATCCCTAATTTTTGCTATATTCTAAGCATTGATAAATTAGTGTCACTTTGAGGATATTATTTCCACATGAAACTATTGTACATTTCTATTTTTAGTATTTGACAATCCCTTTCACCCATGTTTGAGTCTTAACCCCTCTGTGACCCTTCTCTTACATTTTTTTATATATGTTCCATGGCTTGCTAACAAATGAACAAGGTATTATATTGAAAATAAATATCCTCCTACATAAAGATCCTCACAAGTCATTTAAAATCTATCACTTACCATCTTGGAACTTATTTACAAAACATTAACTAATAGTATAGCTCAAATACTCTGCATACTACTCAACTTTCACAACTAGACATTTTCATTCTTAATCAAAGAAGGACCTAGGCAAAAATTCATTCTATCATATTGTGCAAGTTGATGGTGCACATTCCCTAAGAGATAATTACTTGTGATATAAGACCTCTAGAATTGGGTTTAATGTAGGTAATAGTCAATACACAAGGTTTCTACTCCATGTGATCTTAACATCTCACAACCCAATTTTTCTCCCTTTTGCATTTGACTAGTTCATTATTTCATGTGTATTAGTATTCATTAGGGTTCAGAGAATAATAAGCTAAAATAATGACACAAATGATCTCTTACATGACAAAAAATCACCTGCATAACCTCTAAAAACATATGTAGCTTCCATAAAATTTATAAGCAACTACTATAAAAAGGGAACTAACACCAAAATTGGATACTAGCACCATATGGTACTACTATCCTAAAGGGGGTACTAATGTCTGGATCTAGATCTCAAATAATAGTCAACACACAATATATTCCTTTATGTCTACTTAGCCATCTCTAGTACCTTGATCCATCTAAAACTCTATGTATATCCCAATATGTCCCTTTTCTCCTTGTATTTACTATTTCGGAAAGATCCTTTAAATTAAAATATCCCAAATTAACAACAAACCCATCCCTTTAATCTAGCTTAGGATTTTGTTTCTATACAATATTCGCTTTCTACATTCAAAGAGAGAAATAAGAAACTAAGAAGAATGGTCTGAGGCTTGTATGTACCTGGATGAAGTCGTGCGCACCAAAATTAGACGATAGCAAGAACTCCTCTTTGGTTTTGGAGGATGACACCTGAAAGAAAAAGAGACTAAAACATGAAAATGTTAGATGAGGAGATGGTGGGCTGCCAAGCAAAAGCTTGATCCCAGAAGTACGAAGACTTCCTTGAGGGATATCAACCCACTGATTAAAAATAGAATATTTGACAAAAACATAAATAATGAAAGACAGAATGAAAGAAATAAAAGACAAAAAGCAAAATGCGTACCTGATATGCAGCAAATTGCTTTGCACAGTTGCCGACATCGATCTTTGTGCCGGTGTCAGTCAAGGAAGGTCACCAACATTGGTTAAGATGCCGATGTCGGTAGGGGAATGACCAGTGTCAGTCAGGGTAGTAGTTCTTAGACGGGGTCTGGTCGGGTCTAGATAGGGTTCAGGACTGTAGAATGGTCTAAAGTGTCATCTGAGGGTTAGGGAGCCTATTTGGGAGTCAGAGGGATTGTTTGGGGGTCAGTGCAGGGATCTAGGCAGAGTTACAGACTGTATATTCTGGAAAGGGTGGATAGAGGTGATACGAGAGGAAGTCAAATCGGGTTTGTGGTCTGAATCTAAATCTGGGTGGTGATATCAATAAAAAACAATAGCCAAAAAACAAAATAAAAGCATAGAACAAATGCTTACCTATTACCTGCTGAAGATAGAGTAGGAGACATGATTGTTGTTATTGGTGTGTTGCAGAAGTTTGATGTAGCAGACCTCTAGTGGGATGATTGAAGCAGAATACCTGTACCTGAGAGAGAGAGTGAGAGAGATTTGATTGCAAATTGATTAAATGAAAAGTTGGCTGATCCTCTCAAAGGTCTAATGAAAGAATGTTTTGAAAGAAGGTCCGATAACCGATCGAGAAACTGATTGAGAACTGAATAACGAATAATGAATAACGGATAATGGATCTTGCATTCGGGTTGAGAACATAGTGTTAAGGATAACTGATGCCAGCAAAACTGCTGACGTCAACCGAGTAGTGACTGACGTCAACAATGTCAGCCCAGTAGTGACCGACACTGATAGATTCAGAATGGGGATAGAGGCCAATTTTAGCCTTCTGCTCATTCTTACATGCTATCAGGGTCAAGGCTCATGGGAAAATGGTCAAGAGGGGCTAAATAGGTGTGGGAGAATAAAATGGGGGTCATAAATGGGTCATAGGGTAATGACAAGGGGAGAGAAGGGGAGGATGACTAAGGGTTAGACATGATTTTGGTGTCTACATTTGCCCCTTTTTGTCTTGTTGGTTGTTCTGGATGAACTGCAAAACAAAAATAGGAGTTGGTTGCCCTAAGTGTGGGATAAGGTCGATTTCGTCCTATTGGTTGTTCGAATGAACTGCAAGACAAAAATAGGAGGTTGATTGCACTAGATGAGATGAGGTATTCCCCCTCAAAGCAGGACTCGAGGGAAGGGAACTGGGAATTGGGTGCTGATTTGACAAAGAGTGGATGAAGAAATGGTGAGGGTGAATGTTGTAATAGTTGTAATTGCATGCATACCACTTCACGAGATGGTCAGGTCAAATTATCACAGGTCAAGGGTCGAGGAGTGCCAAAATTGAAGTAACCAGGCCCCAGCATGTGGTCATAGCTGATCAAGTTATTTAATTGAAGTTGTATCTCCAATGGGTCATCGTGTTCCAGGTATCCCAGGCTCAGGAAGTGCTCCTGAAAACACAAAAAAGTCACAAGTAGTAGGGATCAACCAGCTTGCGATCCTATGCTTGTGAGGGTCAAAAATATGAGCTACGCACAATTTTGCTAACCATACATGGGTAGCATACATGCAAAAACAACCAAGGTGAAGTCGTCTTGGAAGTGGTCAAGGTCGGAGGAGATAGGCATGATCTCCAAAGTGGTTGGTCAAGATGAGGCTAAGATAGATAACTGGTCGAATGGATGGGCAGACAAAAGAATGTGGCTGAGTTAACCTTAGAACACTGAGTGTTGCCTACATAGCCCCTGTTGCAGGGCCTCAGGCCAATGTAGTTCTCCCTAAAAGGGAGGAAGGGTCAAAGGTAATGGATTGGTCTTGGTCGAGGGCAAGTCATGGTCAAAAGGAAGAAAGAAGGTTTGTCCATCAGAGAGACGAATAAACGAGGGTGGTCGATCTAACCCTAGAAGACATCGTGTCATTTGAGTGATGCCTACATAGCCCAGATTAGAAGGGGCCTCAGACCAATGTAGTTCAGACTAAGAGACAAAATGGTCGATGACGGGTGTGGTCATGTGTCGAAATGATGAGGAGAAAGAAGAGGTTACAGCCATTTCCATATTGTGTGATGGTGTATTTTGTAACATTGGTTGAGGGGTCTTTCATCCCTAGAAATTTTCCATAGGCCTGATGGATGTATGCTAAAAATGAATTGGGTCCATTTATGCTTCAGTAAGTATTGGTTTATGCTTAACATAAATTGAGGCTGGTCGATAGTTTCCATGTGTATTGGTGTCCATAGAAACTATGTGAAATGGACTATGATGATGTTGGTGGTCTGAAAATGTTGAGGTTGGTTTGGTTTGAGAAAATAATTTGGTTGAATGTGACCAAAGTGCAAAATAAGTGAAAGGCATATTCGCCCAGTCATTGACAAGGACCAGAAGGATAGTATAGATAGGGGTTATTAAAACCAAGAGGCCCATTCATGCATGACGTCATTGACCATAGGTTGTGTTAGAGAGGTAATCGAATCACTTTGACATTAAAGTGAGCTTGAAGTCCCTTGAGTAGGTGATAGGAGGGGGATAGGGTAACCTGTTTTAGAGCAGAGACAACTTTGCCCCTTTTATAGGAGACCCTGAGACAACTACAAGCCAAGTCCATGACCCATTTTTTTTTAAAAAGCGGACTGATCAATGCGAGAAGTCCACATAGAGATGTCATTTGCTTGGTGGTCATTTGTGAAGCTGATTGGTGCGGGAAGCTTCTAAGAAAAGGTGCTATGTGTAGCAAGATTTAGTCATAGCCATCCTTCAAGGGAGTGGTCTATATTTTTGATTTATATATAAGGGCTTTGAATAGTTGTCCTTTGAGGGAGCAGTCTATTAGCTACAGTAATGATAGTACAGTTGTCCTTCGAGGGAGCAGTCTACTTTTTGAGTTGAGTTGGTGACCTTGGATATTTTGACATCTTGATTTGTTTTGACAGAAATGTGAGTCATGGACAAGACTATAGAAGGTCAAGGGCTCCCTTTTATTAGGATAAAGCATCCATACTGTATAAAAGGGTTATATAGGATTTGTTAAGGGGAGTAGGGTTGATAGGAATGAGGACTAAGAGGATGGGGATTGCTCAAGGGATGAGCTCAAGGTAAATGTCAAGTGGATGAGTACTTGACTAACAGTAGAATGGTTGTAGATGCAATGCATTAAGAGGCTCAGGTTCTGGCCATCCATCAAGAGAAGACAAATGATACATCCCTGACCCATACTTATGTGTGATGATGAAAGGTCCAAGCTAATTAGGGGTAAACTTGCCTTGTTTACTTCACTCCATATTGGTGACATGCTGGTTCTCTTTGAGGACGAGATCTCCGATGTTGAAATCTCGTTCTCACAGATTTTTGTCATAGGCTCGCTTGATGCGATGTTGATAGACATGGAGATGGTTGAGGGCAGCAAGATGGCGCTCGTCAAGTAATTCAAGTTGAGCTAAGTGATCTTGATGAAAGTCATCATTAGAGAGAATGTCATGCAGAGAGATGTGGAGAGATGGGATCTGTACTTCGAGAGGTAGGATAGCCTCTATTTTGTACACTAGAGAGAAAGGGGTATCACCCGTGGTAGTTTGAATTCTAGTGCGGTAGGCCCACAAAGCGAAGGGAATGTGAATATGCCAATCCCTTCTAGTGTCATTGACCACCTTCATGAGAATTTTAGTCAAGATTTTGTTGGAAGCCTCGGCCTGCCATTTGCTTGTGGGTAGTAAGGTGAAGAGAAACTGAGTTTGATGCCAAATGAGTCACAGAGTTTTTGGATGGTCTTGTTTTTGAAGCACTTGCCATTATCGGTGATGATTTTGTAAGGGACACTAAAATGATAGATGATGTGGGTGCTGATGAAGTCGACAATCTTGTCAACTTTTGTGGAGATGAGAGGAATGGCTTCCACCCACTTGGTGAAATACTCAGTGGTGATGATGATGGATTGATGATGAAGAGACGAATGAGGGTTAATCTCACCGATGAGATCTAAGCCCCACTGAGAAAAAGGCCAGAAATCTTGAGCGACTTGTAAGGCATGACTAGGAAGATGAAGCAAGTTAGAGTGCTGCTGACACTTGATGCAATGCCGAACATAGTCGCTATAGTCTTGATGAAGGGTGGGCCAATAATAGCTGAGATGAAGGATGCGCTTGGCAATCGAGTTCCCACTGAAGTGTCTGCCACAAATTCTGTCATGGACTTGTTTAATGGCATGAGAGGCTTCCGTGGAGGGTAGATAGCAAAGAAGGAGGCCGTCAAAGCCTCGCTTATAGATAAGACCCCCTAACATGGTATATCAAGCTATGCATTTGATGAAAGCCCATCGTGTATTGCAAGAGAGATCGAGAGGGATGATAAAATGAGATAAGTAGTCCACAAGTTGTTTATACCAAACATCCCATGGATTAGAGTCTATGGTGTTGACATTGTTAGAATAAAGGTATGAAGGCAATGGTATATTATGCACCATGACAAAAATTCTAGATGACGATGATGAAGATGGAATATGTGAGGTGAGAGAAGCCATGGTGTCAGCAAACTTATTCATGGATCGAAGAACAATCTGCAAGAGGTAATGGCCGAAAGAGGCCAGAAGAATGCCAGCATGGTTTTTGTACCTTTGCAAAATTTCATTTTTATATAGGTATGAACTGTTGACCTGATTGACAACAAGCTGCAAGTCACCGAAGATGTTGATGGACTTGATGCTGAGAGAGAGGGTGGTTTGAAGTCCCAAAATTAAGGCCTCGTATTCAGCCATCTTATTGGTACAATTAAAGTTGAGCTTAAAAGACAGAGGCATGGGCTCACTATTGAGTGGGATGAGAATAACTCTCGTACCCCCACCAAGTTGACATTTGGAGCCATCGAAGAACATGGTCATTTGGTAGATAGTGTCATTGGTGGAAAGCACGGCGATAGACTCGTCAGGGAACTCGCACTGCAAAGGTTGATTATTGGGAAGAGGGGCATCTACCAATTGATCAACAATGGTTTGCCCCTTGATGGATTTTTTCTAGATGAACTCGAGGTCAAACTCAGCAAGCAGCATGAGCCACCGAGCCATACGTTGATGTTGATATGGCTTGGAGTGCATAAACTTAAGAGGGTCAGTGTGAGTGATGACAAAGGTTTTGTGATTGAGAAGATAATGGCAGAGCTTGGTAGTGGCAAAGACTAATGCCAAATAGAGTTTCTCGATATGAGTATACCGAGTTTCATAGTTGACCAGTGTTTAACTGATATAGTAGACTGCTTGCTCACAGTGATGCTCATCTCGGTGCGTGATCATGGCACCTAATGAATGTTTGGTGACAAAGATGTAAAGGTGGAAGGGTTGGTCATCTTTAGGTGGAATGAGGACTAACGGAAAGACCAGATAGCGTTTGAGGGCTTCAAAAGCCTCTTGATAGTCCTTATCCCATTTAAAGGAGACATCCTTCTTAAGGAGATGATGAAAAGGTTGGTAGCGGTCAGAAAGCTGTGGGATGAAATGACGAATAGATAGGAGCTTCCCTTCTAGATTGCAAAGCTGCTTGAGATTGGTCAGAGGTGACATCTCGAGGATAGCATGGATCTTAGCGGGATCTATCTCGATGCCACGAAAAGAAACGATAAAGCCTAAGAGCTTGCCAGAGAGGACCCCAAAGACACATTTCTTGGGGTTAAGGTAGACATTGTATTGAAGAAGGTGAGAGAAGATGATTTTGAGAATGGTCAAATGGTCACAGTGAAGCTTGGACTTGTCGAGCAGGTCATCCACATAGTCCTCCAAGATTTTGTGGAGGAGATCATGGAAAATGTAAGTCATGGCACGTTGATATGTGGTGCCTGCATTCTTCAAGCTGAAAGGCATGACCTGATAGCAGAAAGTCCCCCATGGGGAGATAAAGGTAGTCTTGTGCTGATCTTCCAATGTAATCAGGATCTGATTGTATCCTGAAAACCCATCCATGAGAGATAGCATCTCATGGCCAGCCGTAAGATCAACAAGTTGGTCAATGTTCGGAAGAGGAAAGTCATCTTTGGGACAAGCTAGGTTAAGGTCGTGATAGTCTGTGTAGATCCAGACCCCCCCAGTTGCTTTGGTGATAGGGACGATGTTAGAGACTCACTGCAGGTAATTGATGGGCTAGATGAAAGAGACAGAAAGAAGGTGCTAAAGCTCCTCTTTGACAAGGAGTGCCATGCGAGGATGCATCTTTCAAAGATTTTGCCTAATAGGTTTAGCCTCTAGTTTGGTGACTATGTTATGGGTAGCGATGGTGGGGTTGATGTCAGGCATGTCACGGTAGGTCTAGGCAAAGGCCTTGCTATGGTTTGAGAGTAACTGGGTGTAGTCTAGCTGCTCCTGAGCGTCTAAAGATTGACCAATCTTTAAGATGTGAGGAACATCAGAAGAAGGGAGGTTGATGTCAATGGTTGATTCATTTAACATAACCTGGGTCTCAAAAGGGAGAGAGCACTGGATGAAAGAGTCATCGGCACCCATGCAGGAAAGAATGGCATCATTGTCAACGCAGTGGACAGTGTGAATGGTCGCTGACTCATCTTCTATCATGCTGGGATAAATGAGAGGGAGAGACCTGGACACCCTATTTAGCTGATAGGTTAGGGGTTCCAGGCGGATGGTGTTTATGGAAAAAAAAACTAGGAGGGATGGAAACCATCGACTCTGTAGGTGAAGAGGGAAGAATGGGTGAGCTATGAAGAGATTGATCAATGGTGGGTTCAGGGCAAAGGTTTGTAAGGGCCTGAGTGGGGTCATGGTATCCCAAGCCATACCATTTCTTGGCATCATCATTGTTGAGTAGTTTGATGGGCTGATGGGAGCCCTACTTATAGCGTCCAAAACCAAAACCCTTCCATGCACACCTGTAAAGGTAAGTGTGTGCAAAGGTAGGGTTGCCAAGAAATGAGAAGTCTAATGTGAATGGTTGCAGTGAAGAGAGAGGATTGCCATCAGTAGGAGCTTGATTGAGCCCCCCATAGAAAAGATTGGTTTAGAGGTGAGGAGGACCATAAGGCACGACCATCCTGATCCAGTGATCATAATTGGGGCTGTGGTGAAGGCATCCATACTCTTGCAGAGTTTGGAACATGTCTAAGGCTAGCAAGCAATATTCCCCAAGTGAAAGTCATTGGAAGATGTCTTCCATGGGGTCTTTGATTACTGCTTGAAGAGGAAGGGTGAGATCGACTGCCGATTGTGAACTGGTCGAAGCTTTCACGGATGGAGGCGGTGCCAAGGTTGATGGCTTGATAGGAATGAGGACGTCATTTGGTTGATAGGTTGTGTTACAAGTTTTGAAAGGTGATGGGTCAACGGGAATAGTGTGGACTTGCCCGTTGTGCTCAAATTTCACACTACGGTGCAGGGTAGAGGGAATACAAGCCATGGCACAGATCCAGGGTCATCCTAGCAAGATGTTATATTGAAACTCTCCTTTGATGATATAGAAGAGCTCTGAGACTATGCGTGGGCCAACGTGAATGTGAAGGATGACTGTGCCAATGGTTGTGGTAGTGGTGTCATTGAAGGATCACAAGATTGCGTCAGTTTTGGATATGCAATTCTTGGGGAGGGCCAATTGATCAAAGGCGTGGGTTGTTATAATTTTGATGTTGGTGCCTCCGTCAATCATAACGCACTTAATACATGTCTGATCAACATAGGTAGTGATGAAGAGGGTGGCATCCTGATCTTTCATGTTAGATGTAGGAATCTCAGAATCACTGAAAGTGATGGAGGTGACAGGGGATAAAGAGTGGACCAGGGCAGTGAGTGGTTAGGGGTCTTCGGGTTGGACCTCCACTACTTGCAAGGCTCAGATGAGGGCTTGATGATGCTGGGGTGAGGTTTGGATGAGGTCATAAAGGGACATCTTCACGGGCTTCTGGTGAAGCTGTTTTAACATGGAGTCATGAATTGCCCCTAAAGAGGAAGAAGAAGAGGGTTGAGGTGCGCCAAGGATAGAAATCTTAGGCTTGAGTGGTTGAGGTGGTTGGATGAAAAGATAGGTCCAAGGAATGGCAGATTTTTCTTTAGCCTTGTCCGTTTGTGACCTAGTGGTTATGTGAATGGCATTGATTTTGAAGATAGGGGTGAAGGAGATGAAGGGATCATGGCCTACTGATGAGATGTTGATGTGGTTGAAGAGGTTGGAGGAATGTGGGAAAGTGTCAAGGGTCAGTTGACAGTGTCCTCAAGAAGAAGAATGTCCTTCTCCATGTAGCGGTGAATGGTGGCCTTGAGGGCACAGCAAGTCTCGGTATCATGTCCTGGCGTATGATGATATAGGCAAATCTTCGTATCATTGAACCAGGAGGGCTTAGACCTGAGAGGTTGGAAGGGCCTAATGGGTAAAAGAGTTATGCTGGAAGTCTGCAAAATTCAGTGTAATATCAAAGAGTATGAGCCCACCAAAGGGTCTGTGCTCATTGATGTGTGCGATGCTGGTGACTTTTTCTTGGGCGGTGTTGGAGGAGACTTCTGTACCACCTTCTGGGTTGATGGTGCAGTGACAGATGAAGATGACACCTTCTTCATGAGAGGTGCCAAAATTTTTAGAGAGGATAGGCTGGTGGTAGGCAAAGGAAGCAAATGAGGCAATTGGTTTTGATTAGAGGTTGGAATGGGGAGGATTTTGATCAAGGTTAAAGGATGAGGGCCCAAAATAGAGGGCAATAGTGATGGGGGAGGAGGAGTTCACCTCTGTGGTTTGGCAGTCTTCTTGGATTTGATTTGAAGATTATTATTGGTCGAGGTCTGGTCTAAGTCCACCTTCACTTGTGGATGAGTGAGGTTGGAGACAAGGCAAATGCCAAGTGACTTAATTGGTTTAGATGGGGTAGATGAGGGTTTCAGTCCTGATGTGGTTGGTTGAGGTGTAGACAGTCTAGAAGTGGAAGTCTAGTTTTTGTTGAGAGTCTTGGGAGATTCTGCCATGGGAGGATTAGCAGCATGAGATGAGAGGGCATGGGTATGTTGAAGAGCTGTGAGACACTCCCATAATACCTGATGCTCCACTTTCCTTGAAGGGAGAAGTTTGAGTTTCTCCACTAATCAGGAAAATGGCTGAGAAGATGTTGGATGAGGCTTGGGTCCTTGAGAGGATGTGGACGGTTGTGGGGTTGAAGATGAGACTGGTGTAGTGGTCTCAGACCCAAGTCATGATGAAGTCATGATAGGTTCATTTTTGGTTGGAGACAGAGGAGAGATAGGTTCTTCCCTGGGTGGAGAAGAAATTGGAGAATGAGGCTCCTTAAGAGGGTAAAGGGCAGGAATGATTGTGCCCTCCACTTGCGGTTGAGGAGTAGGAAGGGTTGGGTCCTCCATAGGTAGCAAGAAGGAGGATGGTGAGACTAGTGGAGCTGGTATGGTCAAGGCATCCTCCAATATAAGAGAAGTTAACGGAGAACTAACTAGAGATGGAGGTTCATCCACATGCGATGGACTGAGGGGTGGACTAACTTCTTGAGTTTGTGAAAGAGTCTGGTTAGGGATGAAGGGTGAGACCGTATTGACTGTTCGTACATTATGTTCATGAATGTTGTCAGTCATGGTCTGGACATTGTTTTGGGTCAGAGGATGATTGGGGAATGGTTGCTTGAAGATGTCGATGCCCTGATTGGATGGCGCATTGGGATTATCAAGGACAAGGTCACCCTTTTCTAGCATGTCTTGGATGATGTTTTTAAGGGTCTTATAGTTGCCTATGTCATGGTCTTTATAATGGTGGTATTTATAGAAGTCATTTTCCCTATACCACACAGGGATGGCACGTGAGGGATCAAATTGTGGAGGTGGTCAGATTTGGGGGAGATTGAGAACCCCCTATTTGACAAGTTTTTCTAGCACATACGCGTATGATTCTCTGAGTAGAGTATACTGTCGTTGTACGTATCTCTATTGGAATTGGTGGGTGATGCTTTGGGATGTGGATGCCTCAGGCTAGTTAGTTGAAGGTGAAGAGGATGAAGGTCTAATGACCACAACATTTGTTGAAGCTTTACACCTAGGGTTAGATGAAGAAGGCTTAGAAGAAGAGGAGTCATTGGTCTTGGAGTTGGGATTCTTACTCCACAACTTGACTTTGTTCTCCTCGACGACACGTAATTCAAGTTTGCGGGCCATCGTAAAGGCTTTGTCAAAGGTGCGGAAGGTTTGAACCCGTAAGGTAGAAGAAATATGCTTGGCATAGGTTTGGGAGAAAAGTTCAATAAGTTCAGGTTGGGGTAAGGAAAATGAGAGCTGATTGATAAAGCTTCTCCAGTGAGCAACGAAATCAGTTATGGATTCATCCTCGAACTACCGGATAGAATAGAGGTCTGTGATTGAGATCTTTTTGGTGATGTTGGTAGAGAAGTGATCAAGGCAGAGTTGGGCCAGCTGGGTGAACGTTAAGAGGGAATGGCTGGTGAGAGAGCAGTACTAGTCAAGAGTAGCACCAGAGAGGGACATAGGAAACATGTGTAAAAGCAACGCATTGTCCTAGGTAATGAGATAACAGGCATGTCTGAATGCCCGTAGGTGCTGTTGTGGGTCTTCCTTGTTATGAAAATGAGAGAATTTAGGAAGTTCCCACTGGTTGGGGTATGGTTGGATCAGGATGGAAGGATGAATGGGCTCATTGCAAATTTATTCGTATGAGAGGGCATTATGTGAACCAAAAATAGAGGTCTCAAGACTAGACATTTTGTCCATCAAAATTTTGATGATGTCTGTTGACAGATTGGCAAGTGGAGCACCCCCTAGATTATAAGGTGCTTGGAAGGTATTGAGAGGGGTGTATGACGTGGTTGGTTGCATTTGTGTAGATGCAACATATGGGTAGCTAGTTATCAGGGTGGAAGTTGAAGCCAAGCGCACTTGTGTTATGGGGTTGGTAGGCACAAGTTGGATAGGGGCCATCAAAGATGGTTGAGGAGTGGCCACACTTGTTTAAGGGTAGACAGTTACTCTTGTGTTGATAGGTGCAAGAGTAAGGGGGATAGAGACCACTAGGTTTTGGAAAGGTGTAGGATTTGGTTGAGTAGTTTGAGGTTGAGGGGGTACCGGAACCCCTATGGAGGTAGGTCTAGAAGGAGAGGCTAAATTTTGTAGGTAGGACACGGTTTAGTTATTAGTTGAGGTGTTGGCTTGATTGCCTATAGGTTGAATTGTAGATGTTGATGTGATCATTGTCTCGACTAAGGAAGTCGGCATCCCATAGATTGGGTTGCCTAAAGAGTCTCATGTTCAGCTTCGCATGAGATAATGTTGAAGGGCTCTGCCATTGAGGTCCAAGAATCTTTTGAAATCTTGGTCCCCTTTAGGGACAATGGGAGACTGGGTTGGGGTCGGTCGAGTAGGAGTTCTTTCAGTCTTCGAGTGGAACTCCATTATAGGACTGGTTATGGATGGGGAAGATGGAAGAGGTTGACACCTCTCGTGGTCAACAAGAGCCTTGGTTTGACTATGAGTCAGAACCATTCAAGGCAAGAAAGAACATCCTCACAAGCTCAAACAAGCAAATAAGAATAGAAAAGATGAAGAACACAAGCAGACCCTAAACGTTAAATCCCTAGGAATAAATTATTAGGATCTTGGTGGCTTATGCCTTAGAATGTGTGAGGAAGATTGGCTTTTGAGACGGGTCCTAGAAGAAGTAGTCTAGAGCTGGTTTCAAGTTTGTTTAGGCACTCAAAAGTCTGGGTTAGGTTCTGTACTTGGCCTGGTGCTAAGGAGCAAGCTCCCCTCACTTCACGAATCTAGTGATAAGCTGGGCCCGCTTAGCCAAAATATACTTCCCCTAGAGATTATCCTCTGCCAGAGAATACAGTGGGCTTTCCCCTTGGTGATGAAATCTAAGTAGGATCATTGACATGGGTAAGGTATCCGCTAGGGGATGAAATCCCAGTCGGGCCTTGTCTCAGGTGAGTTTTGATGTTTGATTTGTGCAAGTGGTTCGGTTGTGTAACATAAAGTGGACTATGATTAATTCAATATGTGGTTATTAATTACTATGTGTGGACTAAGAAATGCAAACAAGAAGAAATGATATGCAATGTGTTTTAAGCCCAAGTTGAAAATGTGAGTTCGAATGAAAACAAGTTGAGAAAGGGTTGAAGAATATGACTTTTGACTAGTTTGAAATGCAAGAAAAGAAAGAAAGGTTCTTTTTAATCCTGCTTATGATGTCATTTAGAAGAGAAGAAAAAGGTGAAAAGGGAGAAACCTAATGCACCTATATGAACAGAAAGAAAAGAACCTAAGGAAGACCCTAAGGTCCCACCGGGCGTGCCAAAATGTTTTTATATGATATTCGCTTTCTACAATCAAAGAGAGAAATAAGAAACTAAGAAGAATGGTCTAAGGCTTGTATGTACCTGGATGAAGTCGTGTGCACCAAAATCAGACGATAGCAGGAACTCCTCTTTGGTTATGAAGGATGACACCTAAAATAAATAAAGACTAAAACACGAAAATGTTAGATGAGGAGATGGTGGGCTGCCAAGCAAAAGCTTGATCCCGAAAGTATGAAGACTTCCTTGAGGGATATCAACCCACTGATTAAAAATAGAATATTTGATGGAAACAAAAATAATGAAAGATAGAATGAAAGAAATAAAAGACAAAAAGCAAAATGCGTACCTGATATGCAGAAAACTACTTTGCATAGTCGTCGGCATCGGTCTCTGTGCCGGTGTCGGTCAAGGAAGGTCACCGACGTTAGTTAAGATGCCAACGTCGGTAGGGGAAATGACCGACATCGGTCGGGTAGTAGTTCTTGGACAGGGTCTGGTCGGGTCTAGATAGGGTTCAGGACTGCAGAATGGTCTGAAGTTTCGTCTGAGGGTTAGGGAGCCTGTTTGGGAGTCAGAGGGATTGTTTGGGGGTCAATGCAGGGATCTAGGTAGAGTTACAGACTATATTTTGGAAAGGGTGGATAGAGATGATACGGGAGGAAGTCAAGTTGGGTCTGTGGTCTGAATCTAAATTTGGGTGGTGATATCAATTAAAAACAATAGCCAAAAAACAAAATAAAATCACAGAACAAACGCTTACCTATTACCTGTTGAAGATAGAGTAGGAGACATGATTGCTGTTGTCGGTGTGTTGCAAAAGTTTGATGTAGTAGACCTCTAGCGAGATGACTAAATCAGAATACCTATACTTGAGAGAGAGAGAGAGAGAGTGAGAGAGATTTGATTGCAGATTGATTGAATGAAAAGTTGGCTGATCCTCTCGAAGGTCTAATGAAAGAATGTTTTGAAAGAAGGTCCGATAACCGATCGAGAAACTGATTGAGAATTGAATAACGAATAATGGATAATGGATCCTACATTTGGGTCAAAAATGTAGTGTTAAGGATAACCAATGCCAGTAGAACCGCTGACGTTGGCCGAGTAGTGATCGACATCAGTGACGTCGACTGAGTGGTGACCGATGCTGGCAGATTCAGAATGGGGACAGAGGCTAATTTTAGCCTTCTGCTCATTCTTACATGCTGTCAGGGTCAAGGCTCATGGGAAAATGGTTGAGAGGGGCTAAATAGGCATGGGAGAATAAAATGGGGGTCATAAATGGGTCATAGGGTAATGGCAAGGGGAGAGAAGGGGAGGACGACCAAGGGTTAGACACAATTTCGGTGTCTACAGATTTAAATAATAAAAATCTAAAAGGTTAAAACAATGTGCAATCCCCCATATTTTAATTGGATACTTATAAAATCCAATTCTTATTTAAGTTTGACATCATTAGGCTACCTTAATGGGTTTAGGTTTACTTGCCTTATCTTTCTCATTTGCATAGTAATTGTGTTTGGTAGAACCAAATTCCTATGCCCTCCTAAATGGTTTTCCTTTGCATAGTGGTAGTGGCAGCTATAATTGGGTTCGTATACCCTTTTACATAGTACTTTGGCATCATTGATAATTTTATTGCTCTCTCATGGCCAAGATATGGTAGAATAAGAGTGAGGCATCCCCACATTCTTTTTCTCCTTGAGTGGTACTTCTATGTTGGAAATATGTTTATGGTTACCTTGTTATCATTATAGTATTTTAATTGGTTAGTTTTTCCTTACATTATTGTGTTGGGTATGGAAACCTCTTATAGGTAAACAAATTTTTAATCCTCCTATCTTGTTTCCTAGTGAATGATCCTTGTCATGTTGTAATTATCATCCAAACCTCATTTTGTCAATTCATTCCACCTTACACCAATGATGTGAATATGATTAGAATTGGGATTTATAATATTTGGGGTTTATAAAGTAGGCATATGATGATGGGAAATTAATGGGAGGTGGAGCCCTCCTTATATTGGTCATGTGGTATTTTGGGGAGTTCATTTGAATAATGAATTTTTAAACACTCTTGTATTAAATTGTAAAATATGTATTGGATATTTGAGAGCCAATTTATTTTAATGATTCAATTTGAATTATGTGTATAGAGAAGTATTTTTAACAAACATTATAAATTTTATTGATTACCTTCTATCTCTTGCATTCTCTTAAATATGATTTTATCAAAATATAAAATTAATGAAATGATTAAAATTTTACTAAATATGGTTGGATATTTATTTCTCTATATTTATATAGTTATTTTTAACCCTAAAATTTATATAAGTGGGGTATATAAGGTTAATAATATAGGAGTAGTTATAACACAAGAGTGATAAATTGATATATAGCTAACCAATTAATAAAAAACATAGATAAGCATTATTATAAATTTATACAACTAAGATTGCTAAAAATAGTAAAGTACATCTATTAAAAGGTATTACAACAAATAAGTAAAAATGGTACTTAGCTAGTTTAACATCTATAGGTGGATCTAAATTATAAATAGATGTAAAATATATAGGATCAATATTCTAGATTAGTCATTAAATTCTATAAATTAAACTTTTTTGCCCATAGACACTGCCATCAGATCTAGACATTACCATCAATACTAGTGTCTAACTATGATTTATGTGTCTAGTATAGAATAATGACTAGATATGGATGCGATCAACTACTTTATTATAGGATTTTTTCACATTTTTATTGATGTATTAAAATTTGTAATATAGGATATATATCTTCACTTATTGATCAAAATCCAAGATCTTCACCCTTATAATGAGTCTTTTTAAAAATGGGTTAATGGGATCATGATGTCTATCTACCCTAAATAACCCTCTATAATAGGTTTTTCCTAAATAGTCAATAATTCAAAGAGGATCTCTAACTTATTTATTTATTTACTATGTGTTTAAAAGTCTGTGTACAAGGTTAAAATATAGCACATGAAGATGCGTGCAGTGATATAGCTTGTAATTTGATAAATATCACTCATGGGTTTCTCTTTGAATTATTCAGACATGTAATATGACTACTCTTACACTTGATATGAATATGGGGATGAATAGGGAAAAATAGAGTGATTTTATAATCAATTAATTTAGTTTTAGTATGTGTTTACTTGGTATTTGATAAATGATGAATGAGAAGGATTAGACTTATATTTATACCACACATTTTTAAAATATCTGATGGTAGGGTTAAATAAGGTAATTTGGATAGCCCATAGTTTTTTATCATTTTTTTATTTGGATGAATTTTTATTACTAGGAACTAGATAAGGATCTGGACACTATAATCGATGATAGTGTCCTTTTATGGTTGGTAGTGTTCAGAGGGATAAAAAAAAGGTACTACTATAAAACTAATAGTGAAGGATGTTTATTAGGTTTTAATATTTTTGTGCAGTATAGGATACTTGTGTCATCAAAATGATATAGATCAAACAAAAAGATAAGCATTTAGGCAAGTGATATGGATAAGGTGAGTCTTTGAACTACAAGGAGTTCTATAACTAAAGTGTATAGACCTAATTAATATTTTAAAAATGTACAAGATTGAGATGCTATAATATTTACTTCTATTATCTAAATTTTTACCCCATTTAATTTAGTAATGCATAAGGATGAAATTACTACATTAACATAAATAAATGAATACATGGGTGTGTATAACACACCTTGCCTTTGCTTGAGCCCAATTTTAGTGATTTATTGGTGTATGAAATGTAACCAATAATATTTTATAGTTTAAATCATTGTATATAATCTAAAATTTGAAATAGTTGAAATGATTGAAAATAAATAGAGTAAAGAAGGAGTACACATATGTATTAATGCAACCATGTTGCCTCTTGATGTTATTACTTACTAAATATGTTTCCTTATGAAACATTAGAGCTAGATAATATTTATGCCTAAACCTTTGAGATCTAAAGAGGTATATTAGAAGGTATTATTCCCCCAATCTAGTGCAAGGATGAGTTGTGACATGGCCATTAAGATAATTATATCTCAATCATACAACTTAAGTGTGAATATATATAATCTAGTGAAGGCGAATGATTTAATCAACTCATCATTTAAATATAGTGATATTGGATGATTTAATTGCTTAAATTTATAAATATGGTGAGGTTTAATGATTTTTTCAATTCAAGATATAAAATTAACCCACTATGATAATAGAATAGGCTCAATAATAGTACATCCTGGTGTAATCGATGCATCTTGGAAATTAGTATAATTGGTAATTTATATAAATTTTGGTTCAATTGTATGGAATATGAACCTATAATATGTTTGAGCTGGAGTATATGTGTCGTAAATCTAAAAAACTATGCTTCAAATCTATGCAAAATTAGTGCAATGTATAGGATTTTGACACAAGTATATATTTAAATCATGAAACTAAATTGAAGATTGTGAAAGTGTGAATGCTATGTATTTATTACATGCCCCCACTTAATTCTTGATATACTGATTAAGTGTATAATTATGTATTTCATGTTATTATGACATGCCCCCACTACAACCTATAAATTGTGAAATCATATAAGTGTGGAGGTCATGCCTTTTATGATATTACCCCATTAAAATTCCCTCCCTTTTGAGGTGAGGGAAATATAAAATGGTATTTTCCTTACCTTAAAAGGATAAGGTAGTTTTATAACCTGTGTATGAATAATATATGGATAACATGTCAAAGTATATATATACCTAGGCTCATAGTATGTGATTACATCAAGTACTAATATGCATGATATAAATCAACTAAATATGTATAGGGTAATAGTATAAGATCATAAATAATTCAAACACACACATAAGATCACTCAATATAATGTAAAAGAATGGTCTAAGGAGACCTCATACAAGGGGCATGTTCAAATGCCACATAATAAAAAGGAATGACATATTCAAATGTATGAACAACATATAATGACATAGGGGTTAACATATAAGGAACATATTTAAATATTCCATAATAAATATAATAAGAAGTAATGAATACACTCAAGGAAGTGAAAATGTGAATAAATGAAGTATAATCAACCATCATAAGCATACTATATGCATCTTTACATATATATGTTAGAAAAAATGTTATGTAGTATAGCATATCAAGTACAATGTGAATGACATGTGCATAGATATAGACATGTGCATAGATATAGACATGTGTAATCATTATCATATAATATCTAACATGATAATCTATAAATTATCATAAAGGATATGTAACATATATCAATCATGATCAAAGAAGTAGATGCCCCCAACATATTATAGGACATGATTAGAGGAAAGGTCCAACATATGTAAATGCATAGATTATATGTCTGGGTATGTTTGTATCACACTCAAATATGCATAAAAAATATGTATATATATGTATGAAATAATATGTTATCTACTAACATGAATCAAAAAACATAAATGCTAAGTAACTAGTAAAATTTGGGAATGTTAAATATTTTTGAATTTTTGAATTTATTTAAATGTTTTTTGTATTTTTTGGATTCCCTCAACCTTAGGTTAGATCATTTTAGTTGTTTATATCATGATTTTATAGTTTAAAATGGTGCATGGCATGCTCTTATTCATGATTTGCATGTGAATTATAATAAAAATTCCATCATATGGTATACGAGATCAATTTTCCATCATGAAAAAAGGAGATACCTTGCTACAGCTTCTAATGCAAATGCATATTTTGATGTTTGTAGCATAACCCAAACCTTTATTTACATTACTTTAAAACCACATTAAATTGGTATTATCACAATACTTAAGGATTATTTCAAACCTCCTTTTTTATAAGTCCTTGTATAAAATTCAAGTTGTTGGAAACATATTTCATTATAAGTGTTTTTTGTTTTTGTAGGATCCACGTAGTTATGGAAAAATAAATCACCACCCATGAAAAATGTGATTGTTAAAACTTGTTGGTGTGGATGCTTTTTTTGTTTTTTCAACTTGATTTATTTGTTTTTAAAGTGCATTGTATGCCATTTACACTTATGGATCCTTTTTATTATGATATTATAAATAATTTTTAAATATTTTATTATTATGGTGATCAACAGGTTGTGAACTTGAATTCTTTAGAGGGTCATCAGAGATAATCTTTGGGTCCTCAATAATGTCTTTGATCTTATTATTCAAAGTATACAATTTTTTTTGTAGAATGCCCAAGGCCTTGGTGATATTCATAATATACATTAGCATTGTATCCTTTGGGTAGAGGTAGATTCATATTAAACTCTATCGGAAGAGGGAGAGATGTTAGATGACACTTCACAAGATTATATAGTAAATAATATGGAGACTCAATTAATCATGTAAATTGTATCTTAGGTTACACTGGATAAGATTTTCATATTGGATTTTTGTATCATAGGATGCATTGGTATTGTTTCTTTCATTTTTATCTTTGCATCCATATTTGAATAAATATATACTTGAATATGTATGGGATAACAATGTTCATCAGTGTATTGGGGTGGTAAATATTTAAGAAAGACATTATGTTTGTCTATTTGATTGATTTTATGATAGAAGCCACATATGGTAGTTTAACAATGTTGGGTAAGGTTTTGGTATGTAAAGTTTGAAAAAATATGATTATATCAAGGAGACTTGATTAATAAATCAAAAAACTAAGATAGCATCATTGGAGTGAGTCCCAAGTTTAGAAACCATTGATAATGATTTCATGTACTTCCTTTGGATTCTTGTATATTGAATATTTATTTATGTGGATAAGGGTGAGTATTGATTTATGATATCCTTTGATGGTACATATTTATGATTAAAATTAATAGGATTAACATTGATTATTATATATTGTATGATATCAGTTAACTAAATTTGACTTTTAGGTCAAAATGGGACCCCTATAGGTAAAACCATGATTTTTAGTTAATTTGGAGGTCTAATATATTATGTCTAAAGGTTTATTATAGGTTAATTTATGTTATTTTTGGCCTTTTTCCTTATTATTTTTGAACTTTTTAGTCCTAGGAGTTGTTCTGAGGTCAAAAAGGGGCATTTAATGACTTGTATAGATTTATTGTTAAGTGTGAAGATTCCTATAGATACTAGAAAATTGCACGCTTATAGTTTTCAATGACTAAATGCCTTAGGATCACCTAAAGACCCCCTAAACCTTCTTAAACCTTAATCAACCCCTCTTAACCTAACTAAATCACTATTCTCCTATTCACATAATATTGTTAAAAAATACTATTTGAAAGTACTATTCAAAATTACTATTCACTATCATTATTGACTGTGAGACCTACTATCACTATTATTGATGATATCGTAAGAGACATGGCATGTGAAATGGAAAGTGACATGGCAAGTGACATGGTAAGTAACATGGAATGTGAAATGAAAAATGACATGGAAGGTGATTTTGGAGGTGATATGGCAAGTGACATGGCTTAGAAGTGAGGTGGCTTGATGTGGGACATCATACCCCACATAGGACCCTTTCTCAAGGTGTTTAATGACCTCATTTAAACTTCATAAGGGTCCCCCCTTGAAATATGGAAAATTTCCCCTTAAGGAGCCATCATTAAACATGTATTTTGCCTTCACACATGAAAGTGGCATTAAAAATGAGACATCTACCTCTTTATTTCTTTGGAAAAGATAAAGGGCACCTATTTTTTATTTTTAAACCCAAATGAGAGACCCATGATCAAGGTAGGAATCCCGCCACCCTCATATTTTAACTTATTCATGCACCCACATGGAAAATGGCACCACATTTTGTGTGCCATCTCTTTAAGTGCTTAGATGAAGATAAGAAAGGGTGGTGAAAAGTATTTGACCTCATTTAGACCCATGTGTATGATTCTCATTCAAAATTGGATTCATGTGCAATGTGGGAGACACACCAACCCAAATGGAAGACCCATGATCAAGGTGGGAATCCCACCAACCTCATATTTTGACTCATTAATATACCACATGTAAAATGGCACCACATTTTGTGGGGCATATCTTTAAGTTCTTCGATGAAGACAAGAAAGGGTGGTGAAAACTCTTTGGCCTCATTTAGACCTATGTGCATGATTCCCACTCAAAATTTAATTAATGTGCAAGGTGATAGACACACCAATATAAATGGGAGACCCATGATCAAGGTATGAATCCCACCAACCTCATATTTTGACTCATTCATGCACCATATGGAAAATGGTGTCATACTTCTACTACTCCCTCTTTTGGCATGATTCTTCACAACAAATGCTATAAATACCCCCTTTCCTTCACCCAAACTTAAGTGTGAAGTTATTATTTGGTTATTAACATATTGTTGTAGGTATTTGAAGGAGGTAATAATTTTGGATGTCATCCACATCTTAGAGGAAAATAATTCAAAGCAATGAATCTTTATCAAAATTACCTCATGACATCTTCAACAACATCACCACCAACAACAACATTCTTCTTCAAGTTTGGAAGGTAAAATTTCATTTTGTTTCTTCAATTTAATTTTATCATCCCCTTGGATTTTTAATCTCTTCATCCCCACTTATCCATTTTATCCCTTTTTAATTTCATTATCTCAATCCATTTTCTCCCTTTCCATCTTTTATTCATTCACACCTTTGCTACTTTTACCCTCGTTATCCTTTTGCCCCTTTGTCATCTTAACTACTTACCTTCTTACATCATCAACCATTCACCCATTTATCCCATTTTAAACTTTAAATTTTTATTACCTTAACCATTTATCATCCAACCAAGCCAGATTTCTTTAATCCATTGTTAAATTTCCCAAACGAAAACCATAACCTTACTTTGACTAATTTTTAGCATTAGTTGTTTTATTTAGTCATTATTTTAAAAGCACTTAACTTTATTGTATTAATTTAGTTATTTTACATAATTTAATTTTTTTCAATTTTATTTATTTTATATTTTAAATTAAAGTATATTTCCTTTTTATTCACAAACTTAAGTGTTAAAATCAAGTGGATTGACAGCCTCCTAGAAAGCTTTCACTTTAAGGATCTAGCTCACGCTAGGCAATCCATCCAACTACTTATCTAACCAACAAGTTTTGTGGTAATGATTTATTATTGAAGGTAATTATTCCATAGAAAAATAGGATTTATCACAAAACTTGGAGTGAACATGCACACATTCAATAGGTATTATTCTACACACCCTTCTTAACATGTTTCTTCTTATCACACTTAAGAAAAAGCAAAAATTAGAAAAAAACATTTTGGCACTCCCGGTGAGACCTTTGAGTTTTTTTAGGTTCTTATATGTTTTAGGAAATTTATAATTATATTAGTGAAATTAATTTAGTTGAATTCTTATAAAATTAATCTTCTTTCTTTAAAAAAAAGGGTAGAAGAAAAGGTTTTAGTTGCATTTTTTAGAAAATTAAACTTTATTTCATTTCTAAAAATAAAGAAAGAGCATTCATCCTAGGATTAGGATTGCATTTTCATGTTGTATTTAGGTGAATTTTATTTGTTCTCATCTTTATTCAAATAAATAAAAAATATTTTGGTTAAAATTGAGTGCATCCATTGACTACTTGCTTGATTCTAGCTCAATTAGTTTAATTAAAAGGATTATGAATTAATCATAGTTCACAAATGTTACACAAACCAAACCACTTGCACAAAAAAACATCAAAACACACTTGAGACAAGGTCTAACTAGGATTTCATCACCCAGTGGATTACCTTACCCTTTACCTATTATCTTAATTGGATTTAATCACCAAGGGGATATCAAACTTAGTTCTTTGGCTGACTATAAACTCTATAAATTGGTACATATTTGTTAAGTAGCTAAACTGACTATAGGATTTTGATGTGAGGGGAGCAAGCCTCAAGTACCAGGCCATGTAATAAAACCAATATAAAATTCTATTAAGTGCCTAAACATAACCTAAAACTAAACATAGAGTACCTTCTTTAGGACCTATTCAAGCCAATTTTCTCTTGACACTTTTCTAAGGCATCATCCAAAAGAGAGATTAAGAATAATCCTAGGATTTAACACACTCTTATTTAATTCATTGTTTGCCTTAATTATTTTTATTTATATTTACTTAAGGTATGAGAATGTATCATCCTTTTCTTATCTTCTCATATGGTTCTCACTTGCCAATAGCAAAAAGACCTCAAGGAACAAAACACACCACCAAATCAACCTCACCAAATTCCACCTCTTCATCCATGGAACACATTTTTAAACCCATAAAATCACCTTACTCTCTATGAATTCATACTTAGGTAGTCTTAGGAGATACAAATTTTGATTCTTTCTTAAATAATAATTTTGTAGCCTTACAACACTACCTAAGAACCATATCTTACCAAATATTAGTTTTGAATCCACCCATAAATCCATCTTATGGCATGCCTCTCCACCTCATGGGAAATACCTACACTACCATTGGAACCACTCAACCTTTAGTTTCCCAAACGTTATCATCAACCAATAAGTCCATCAAAACTAACCCACTAACCCAAACTACCATTTCCCTTATACCTCTTACTAATCACTCCCTTGTAATAGGAGTTCCTACCTCTAGCGCTACCCATCTTTATCTATTTACCTCCAATCCATCAAACACTACTCCATTTCCAAGCCTTGTGGTGTCTATACCCTCCATGTTACCACTAATCAACACAAGAGTCACCACTCTTACATCGGCCACTAACCCAACCACCACTCTAACCAAACATGCAAACTTTATCTATATTCATAACCTACAAGGGCATATGCCCACTATCCAACCACCCACCTCTACCCAACCATTAACATCCACATACCAGTATATATATTCCACCCAACCTCCAAAAACTACATAGTAATACATAGAGTCATCTCAACCATTTACTAGTTATTCACACATTGCTCAAACTCAAAAAATCATACCATATAAATATGCATCCCAAAAACCTCAAGAAAAATTCATAAATTTGATCATGGACAAGATGACTACCCTTGAGCCATCCATCTCTAGAGCCCATAATCTTTTATCCTAAGATCAAAATTTGTAATGAGCCTACTTACCCTTTGGTCTCCATCAGACCTTATCCATCCCAGTGTGAACTTATAAAATTTACCAAATTTAATAGTAAAGAATACCCTCAACAACATTTAACAGTGTTTAGGTATTCATTCTACTTTATTTCCCATGATAATGATATTGTCCTCCATACCTTTCTGATTTCATTATCCAGACTAGCATTGGATTAGTATAGTGCCATACCCAAACATTCCATCCTCTCTTTCCTCAAATTAGCCCAACAATTTTTGGATCACTTTTCAATCAATGTATCCAAGAAATTTTCTACTACTGACCTCTACTCCATTTGGTAATTTAAAGATGAATATATTATCTATTTTGTGGTTCATTGGAGGATCTTAATCAACCAAATTTCCTTTTCATTGTCTCAACTTGATCTTATATATCTCTTTGCCCAGGCATGTGCAAAACATATTTCATCCACATTACATGTCCATAGCTTTCAAACCTTTGATGAAGCTTTTACCATGGCTTGAAAACTAGAGAATAGAGCCATTGATGAAGGAAGGTTAAAGCTGAAGAGCAAGAACTCAAATTACAAACCCAATGAGCCATTTTCTTCCAAACCAAAGAACTAAACCAATCCCAACACTAAAAATAAAACACCCACCAACACCATTATCTTCAAAGCTACACCACCACCATCTACCAATAAAGAAGACCTAAGGAACCAAACCTTTGACTCCTCTAATTATTTAAACCAAAACCAAAGGAGCCAGACTTGGAATAATCATAAGTAATTAACTCCACTTAGGTATCCCTATCCATCTATTTTGGAAAAGTTACTAAAATCCAATATCATACAACTTCTACCAATTAAACTACCCCAATATTTTGATGATTCTCACCCCATACCAGGTTGGTATAATGAGAATGACCATTGCACATTTCACCAAGTCATAGGACATGACATCAATAGGTGTAACACCTTCAAATACCTTATCTAATCCCTCAATGTTAAGGGGGATCTTATGTTGGGTAGTCTCAATACACCACTAAACTAGGCCATTGACATAATATGTAAGCATTTTCCTAATCATGCTCTATCTACCCCCTACCATGAAAATTAACTAGACCCATCTTAGAAGCACATACTATTAATCTGGTTACTTATGAACCCATTGTTGAAAAAAACATTACCTTAACCACCTCTTTCCCCATTGCCCTAATGGAAGGGAAAAAAACTACCTTCTATTCCTTTAAACACCCCAAAAAAGGAAGCCACTATACCCTCACCTCCATTGAAGGATACCACACCTACCTCCCTTATCATATAACCATCCACCCCCTCTTTGGAATCTATCTCACAAGAGAAGATGACTTCATCCACCAAATCTCTACTTTTAGAACTTTTTGTCAAAGTTCAAGACAAAGGTAAGGGAACCAAACTAGAACTTCTAACCCCTTCTTTGGTATACCAACCTAGCCCTTCTAAACCAACTAAAACCTCCACCTAACTAAATAAAACCTCCTCCAAATTAAATGACCCTCAAATACCTAAACCTACCAAGACAACTAAAGTGACCAAATCCCCTCCAAAACCAACAACTAAAATAACAAAAGAAGTAAAACCACCAAAAGGCCCAAAACCTTGAATTTTACCTCCCTCAACCTTACCCTTCTTTTTAGGTCCTCATACCTCTACCTTAAACATTATGTCCATCATTTTTACCAAAAACCCACCACATTTATTGGTCACACCTTCATACTTGATTTTTAAGACACATTTCCTCACTACATAGATAATTCTCAAGTTGCCTAACTTACCCTCATTTGCCTCTAGCTCATCAACCATCTTGCATAAACCAAAACCATTAACCAAGAATAACACTTTACCTAAGACACCTACCACAAAATCTATGTCCACACAACCTTCTACTTCAACACGAAAAATAAAAACTGCTAAACCTTTACCACCTTTAGTGAAATCTTACTTAACCATTCTCCAATAGTTATTACAAACTTATTCCTTGATCTTAGCACCCATTAAACCCTTTGACCCTTCACATAACAAACCCTCTTTTTTCAATGATATCTTGATATGTGCATACCATAGGGCACTAGGACATGACACAAAAAACTATAAAGCTCTCCAAGAACTTGTTTATAGCCTGTATGAAGATGATGATCTATTATCAGATAGACCTATTTCATCTCCATTACCAATCCAACCATAAACTCAACCCATCTAATCTTTATTCTCACCCAAAAGTAAAGATGACGAACTAAAGTAACTACCCAATCTAAAAAAACTCTTATCCACACTATTCACATGGTTGCCTAATCTCAAGCCCAATAGAAGGATAAAGGGAAGGCTAAGGCCTCCATTCCTTGCCCTTACCCCTCTCAAAAATCCCAAGAAAACAATACCCAACCATCTATATATTCAAATAAACCCAAGGTGTCTATTTTAGGTGCCTCCCCATCTAACCCTCCATACCCAAACCCATATGCAATATCCATCTAGAAAGTTATCCTCAAGCAGCTTCACCAAAATCCAACAAAAATGATTTTATATGAGTTAGTCTCTACCTCTCCCCATCACTACCAAGCACTCATAAAATCATTATAATCCATCAAGGTCAAACCTAATGACCCTAAACCTCTATCCCTCTTTGTTGGTGCCTTTAAAACTTCCAACCTTTTCACCTTCAAAGATTAATAAATAAATTCTATTCATATAGAGGATCATGATGCGCACCCTTCATTACAACATACATTAATCAAACCTACATCAAAAGTGTGAAAATTGATGGAGGATGAAACATCAATATTATCTCTTCACATGCCTATAACCAACTACACTTACCCACAAACATTATTTCTGAAAGCACAATGGTCCTTCATGCTTTCAATGATACCATGACTACTACCTTGGGCACATTTATCCTCCATATCTATGTAGGGCCCCATACCATTCCAAAAAATTTTAATTTTGTAGAAGGAGATTTCTAATATAATGTTTTACTTAAGTTCCCTTGGATTCATGCTATGAGTTTTTTCCCTTCCACCTTACATCGATGTGTCAAATTTGAGCACAAAGGTCAAGTTATGACTATCCAGGATAACCCTAGTCCTTTTACATCTTTAAATATGACATATTGGCCTAATGACATCCTTACTCCTCCTTCATCCACCTCAAAACCATCTGATAATTACACAACCAAACAAAACTTGAGACACTTTTACACCAAATTTTAATGGAGCTTCTACTAGCTCGTCTATCCTTTCCTCCCAAATTCTTATAGATAACCCCATGGAAACCACATTATAATGTATTTTGCTAAAGGAATGTAGAATATTAGACTTGAAGGCCTTTTTTACTCCCCAGGAATATGGGAATCTTAGAAATTAGCCTTCTTAAAACCCTAACATTGTAACCATCATCCCCTTTGGGCTCCCTAACCATCAAACAAATTTCCTTTATGGGGGACTTGATCGCCCATTTCTAGCCCCTACCACTACTTCATCCATCTAACCATTTACATATAACTTTTCTTATCTTAACAAACTAGAGTTTACTAAGTTGTATCTTCAAGGATGTGCTTGGAAAGGATTTGTCCTTGGTTGCTATGAACAAGGGCCTCATGAGTTACCCCATATCAAAAAAATTCAACTTCATAAGTCATTTGGTCTTGGGTATGAACCACTTAAATAACCCAAAAATTCACCCAAACCCATTACTTCCATAGTGGAAGATATCTTAGCCTCACCAACCCAGCCAATTTCCCCACCTTAAGATCCTGACATCATCCCCCCTAACTTTTTTTTTCTATTCAATACCATTAGTTTGGGCCCTCTCATCTACCAAAAGGGTTGTTAAACCAAAGTCCTTCCACTCATACACTTTGAAATGGTAGATAATGATTCTCCTACCATCAAACCATCCAACATCAAGATGATGATTCCATTCTTACCTACCTCGATATGAGGGATTATTTTATGCACAAATCCCTTCCTCTTGAGACCTCGACCATCTCAAATGAATCCCCCATAGATATCAACTTGGGCACTATAGACAACCCCTGCATTATCAAATTGGGCTAATAAATGAATGTCAAGGAAATTTGGGACTTTTTTTCTTTCCTCCAAAACCATAACATAACATTCACTTGGTCTTATAGTGTTATTCATAAGATTGACCCCACCATTGCTACCCATAATATAGTCACTCATCATGATGCCAAGCCTATTAAAAAAAAAAAATTTACACATGCATCCTCACATAACCCTTCTCATCAAAGAAAAGATTCATCATCTTCTATCTATAAACTCCATTCAGCCCATTGACTACCCTTAATGGGTCTCAAATATCATACCTATCACTAAATTCACTGGGGATCTACGTATTTGTGTAGACTTTCATGACCTTAACCTTGCCTACCTTAAGGATGACTTTCCTCTATCTAGCATTGACCAATTTTTTTATATTATACTAGCCATGAGATGTTATCTCTCATGGGTGAGTTTTTAGGTTATAATCAGATCTTGATTGTTCTTGAAGATCAGCAAAAAACTACGTTTACCACCCCTTGGGAAACTTTTTACTATAGATTCAAGCCTTTTAGGTTAAATAATGCTGGTGTAACCTACCAACATGTAATGACTTATATATTTCATGATATAATCCATAATATTGTATAATACTATGTGGATGACCTTCTTAAAAAATCCAAACTCCAAAAAGATCACCTGACTATTCTTATGATCATATTTGAACACCTCATTAGTTATCATGTTCACTTTAATCCCAAGAAATGCATATTTAGGAGCCTTTTAGGAAAGTTTCTTGGATTTACCATCTCTCTTTATGGAATTGAAGTAGACCTTGATAAAGTTAGAGAAATTTTAGACATGCCTCCTCTAACTAACCTTAAGTATCTCCATGGCCTACAGGGAAAAATCCAGCCCATTTACCTTTTCATTTCCCAACTTTTAGATTGGTGCCAACCTTTCCACCACCTTCTGCAAAATGATATCTCTTTTATATGGAATACTGATTATCAAAAGTCCTTTGATTTTCTCAAATGGTACCTTTTGTCACCACCTATCATCACCCCTCCTAAGGATGACCACCCCTTTTACCTATATATCTCTACCACCAACCATTCCCTAGGGGTAATGTTGGCTCACTAAGATGAACAACACAAAGAGCAAGCCATATACGACATTAGTCACATGATTTTATAATATGAAACGTGGTATACACATACTAATAAACTCTACTTATCATTTACCTTTGTGGCCACCAAACTCTACCACTACCTTCTTAACTATAAGACCTATATCATAACTAATATTGACCCACTCAAGTACATGCACTTTAAACCATACCAAAATCAACATATGGCTAAGTGGCTCATGATCTTAGCTAAATTTGACCTTGAATTACTCTAGAAAAAGTTGATAAAAGGGTAGGTCATTGCTGACCAATTGGCTAACGCTCCTTTACCAAACAACCAACTACCTCCTCTTGCCTTTCTAGATGAATCTATCATGACTCTTTTTAAAGAGGATGGCATAATCTACCAAATGACCATGTTATTCAATGGTTTGAAGTACCAACAAGGATGGGGTGATAGATTTATTCTCATTCCTCTCGATGGTGAACCCCTACGTCTCTCCTTCAAACTTGAATTTGAATGCACCAATAATATGGCTAAGCATGAAGCCTTAGTGATAGGTCTCCATACTACTCTAACCTTAGGAATTAAGACAATCCATATCTTTGGTGATTCTCAGCTTATGGTTAACTAGGTCAATAGATCCTATCAGTGTAAGAATGATGTCTTTCAAAAATATAAAACTTTAGTTGATAAACTCTTAACATCATTCAAACATCACCTAGTCTAATCTATTCCTTGATTTACCAAAACATTTATAGATATGATGTCTTGCCTTTCTTTCCAAATCCCTTCTTAGCCTTCTAATTCCAAAATCCTTATCACCATTCATCATCTTACCATCCCTCATATAACTAATCTGATTTCCTTATCATTTTTAGTGCAGAGGAATCCCCACCTAACATTTGGTATGACCAAACTCTTAACTACCTTAACCTAGGCATCATTCCTCCTAACCTCTCTAAGAACACTCAAAGAGCCTTTGTTTAGAGTACCTCTCATTACACCATGCTAGGGGGGAATCCTTTATAAATGTGATTTTGATGGTATCCTTCTTCATTACCTATGTAGCCATGAAACTTCCCTTACCATCAAGGAAACATATGATGGGATCTATGGGGGACACTTTAGTAGCCTAGTGGTTACTAAACATATCCTTTGCCTTGGATACTATTGGTTCACCCTCAACAAAGAATATTGTGATTATATAAAAAAGTGTGTTAAATTTCAATAGAAGGCTTATTTACATCACATGTTATCCAAAAGACTCTAGGTATCTAAGGACTTTTGGCCTTTTTCTTAATGAGGGCTTGATCTCATTGGGGAAATTAACCCCCATTATTTATAGTGGCATAGATCCATCATCATAGCCACTAAATATTTCACCAAATGGGTGGAATCTATTCCTATTATCTTGACCAAAGTAGAAAATATTATCAGATTTATCAACCATCATATCATCTATTGCTTCGGTGTTCCTCATAAGATCATCATCAATAATAGCAAATCCTTCAAAAATAAGCAAGTTCAAGGCTTATGTGATGTATTTGGAATTAATTTAATCTTTTACTTGCCTTACCATCCATAATTAAATGGATAGGTAGAAGCCTCTAATAAAACCCTCAAAAAAAATACTAACCAAAGTTATCAGTGCTTTAGGTCGGGATTGGGACTTGTACATCCCATTCACTTTATGGGCCTATTTCACTAGCATTTGAACCTCTATGGGTGATACCCATTTCTATATAGTATTTAAATTAGAGGAATTATTTCCTCTTAAATTCCAAATCTCCTCTCTTTTCATTTCTTTGTAAGATCTTATTTTTGAAGAATATTTTCATCAGCACTGTTTAGCTCAACTTGAGCTACTTGAAAACTGTCATTTAGCAGCTCTCACCCACCTCCATATCTATCAAGAGCAAATAAAATGTGCTTATAATAAGCACCTCAAAAAATAGGAATTTAATATCAGAGACCTCATCCTAAAACAAAACCAACACATGACCAACATGGAGAAGAGTAAATGAGGTAAGTTTGATTTCAATTGGCTTGGAACCTACATCATTACCCATAAGTATGGATTAGCATCTTATCATTTATCCTCTCTCAAAGGTAAACCAAAACTTGAACCTCTAAATATTTTACATTTGTGTCTATTTTATGTTAAATAAGGATCAATCTCACTCTTATTTTCTAACTTAAGCTCATCTCTTGATTACAAGATTTTAACCTTCACCCATCTTTCTCCTCTCCTTTTGAGGATGATTGATTACAACATAGAACCATGTGATTAACCATCACAGTTATAGCCTAATCCTAAATATAGGTACCATGGCTCTACCCATATCATGGTTCTCATGGATACTTTTCATCTCTAACAAGATGGAATCCCATGGTCATTGTCTTTCAAAAACCATAGCTTTTAATATTATTAACATTCTTATGTTAAAAAAATTTCATCATAAAGGTAAACCTCTTAACCTAATTAGACATATCCATGTCTCAAACATTGCATCTAGAAATAATTTGGATACCAAAATACTACTTGGGTCAATATCTTAAGCATTTCAGACTATTCCCTAGAAGGATAGCTAGCCAAAAATAAAATAAAATTTACCAAATATAAGGTAGACTGCTCCCTTGAAGGATAACTATCAAGAGCATTAAACAAAGCTAATAAGCTTAGACCACTCCCTTGAAGGATGGGTAAGTTGACTTTGTCAAAAGTAGAGGAATTTTCCAAAATCTTCCCACATCAATTAGCTTCTTACATACAATAATAAAGAAAAAGACCCACTATCACAATAAAATCTAAAGCCACAATCGGATCTAAAGTAGCATAATAACATGGAAGCCACAATTGATTTTTACATGTAGACTTCTCACATTAATAAATCTACATCTAGCATATGACATGGAATTATCTATTACCATTATTAGGTTACCTATAGAAGGGGAAAACTAATTCACATAAGGTTATCATACATATCAACCATTACCCTTCACACCACCTATCACCCATCTTCCCTTTAGACTATATGTAAATCAATGGATTTAGATCTTACTTGACACCTTGTGATCAAGAAATCTTTTTTTATCAATTAACAACCGCTCATGTGTAGTGCTTGAGGGGATTATATTCATTAAGCCAATCCCACTTCGGGTCTATTTTTAGTCCTTGTCAAAAATAAAGCATCATGCCCAATTTTTATCTTAATGTGCTTGGCTGATGTCTTCATCATGACTTTTACCATCCAAGTTGTAACAAAAATAATCATTATTTTTACATTAAGCAAAATTACAACAACCATAACCATACCAATTATAACCATAACCATAACATTCATAAGTATCCACACAACCTTAAGCATGATAACATTCAACTAGTGGCATCTAACAAATTTTGTACATGTTTAAAACAAACTATGAAATATTTTATTTAGGGTGTGAAGAGTCATATGACACATACAAAATTATTAGGCTATCCACACTTTTCCTATGGCTCTTACATACATTATTTTCCTACCTAAACACTAGGTTGATTATCTGGTGACTCTAGATTTGTGCTCAGCCATCCTTCTACTTGATTTCTCCTTGAACTAACTTCCATAACATTCCCTATATCATTAGTTACTAAAGGGTGCATTCTATTCTCCTCTTCCACATTCATCCCCATAGAGAAAAAATTATATTCCACTCTAGGTATTTCACCCTACTCACCTGTCACAGCCATTGCATTCCTCTTCTTTGGTTTTTATACTTGCATAGGTACCATTAGTTATTACCTTAGTACACATCCCCTTAGATAGTGAGGGTTCCTCCATAGATAGGTTGATGATCATATTCTCTAGCCCTACATCTTACATAGTGAAATTTTTGCCTTCTTCACTACTATAGAGGTAAGAGTTTAGGCTCAAGATCAGGTCATGGGTGCCTTTCCTCTTGTTATTGATCTAACAGTAGTTCCATTATCACCATTACATGTTGTAGAATCTAGTAGATATGCATATTACCCATATTAATTATTTTGGATCATGGGGGTTATTGACTATCTCCACCATTGTTTGATTATTCACCATCTTCAGCCTTGTGTAGTTATCTACCCTCTCTATAATTTGTAAAACAAAATAACTCAATGATAGAAATTCATCCTTATCATGATTATTTAAATAGAATACTTTACCATTCTTCTTCAATGACATGATTCTCTATTCCACTGATGTGGAAGGTCATATGATGTCATTTATTCCCTTGAACAATCTTCCCACTTGAAACGGTCATGTCTACTTACCTTTTCATATGGACACATCACCCTCAATCTAATTGGTCATCTTGATAAAGCCATTATGCACCATCATGATATCTTTTTGTTTCCCTTATCATCCTATCTACATCTGATGTCCTCACTTGATTTGTCATCTTACAGTCCTTGTGGGCCTAATGGTCTTTTGCATCTTTGTCACCTCTACCTTGGTTGATGTAATTTAGATTCCAAACTACTGTTATTCCTAGTGGTAATAGCTTCTAAATACTCATCACTGTAGAAGTTCACCCATCTTATCCAACTACATAACCAATATCCTAAACCACATAGCTCCCCACTAGTAAAGCCTCTTCTAAGTGGAGTCCAAGGTCATTGCTTCTAGGGTATTGGGATAGAGGATGCAGACATGGACAATTTTTTCCCAACATGGCTATGCAGCTCCTAAGATAGGCATAGTCCATCCTCTATCATTCACCATGTTTCTACATTTTTACCATGTGGAATCTGCTATACCTTCAAAGAAAATATTTTCAAGTCATCACTTTGATACTACCTATAAACCTCAGATCGTAGTGATGATGAACTTTGTCCAAAATGACTATGAAGATCCTGATAAAAAACCCTATTCTAAAACTTGACTCATAATGATAACTGCTATAACTATGTTTATACTTTCACATAATTTTAGAAGGTGAAACCTCCTTAAAAAGGCACATCTTCTTTGGATTAGCTCCATTAAAGGTCATTTGTGGTGCTTAACATTGTGTTCCCTTCTTATTTATCTTACCTTACCCATCCATGTCTCTCATCCTGCTAAATGTGGGATCATTATAGTAACTATTCACCAATTTACACCATGAACTTTCATCATCACCTTCACCAAAACCCAAAACTACTATTTTGAAAAACCTTCTCCATCAACCCAAACTAACCCATGTGGTCCATCAAATTGGGGCATCCAATTTGAACATCACTCACCCAATCCTTATTGAAATACATTGGCCTAATGTCCATGGACTATCTAGGTGCTGCTTGACTTCTAAAGCTAGTTCAATCACTAAAAACTAATTACCCTCCCATTTTTTCTTTTCATTAATTTTAATTTCTAATAATGCCCTCATGCATAGGGCATCCTATATTAGGGAAGCTTTGGATTTTTCCTAGCATCCTTTTATTTTAACATCACCTAATACTTCCTCTTTATTTTTCTCCAATTACTAGGAGAATTACATTACCCTAAGGTCTTTTGGACTATGCAGGTAGGACTCAGTTACTAAGGTTAGCTTGGCCACATCCTTTATTTTCCCTTCTCCCCTAAAATCTCTTCCTCCACTTCTCTACCTATCCCTTCACCACCTCTTTCCTTTAAGATTGTCAATCTCTTTTAACCACTTTTCCATCTTGTCAATCTCTTTTAACCTAAGGATTGATAGCCTTCCTCATTGGTCCCTCTTATCTATTATAAAACTGCCACCTACTCTACTTTATTGGCCTCCCCATCAACTTTCCTTGTGCATGATTTTTGGCTCACTCCTCCACCCACTTTTCATTTTTTTCCCCTCTCTTGACTTCTTACCAACCATGCCCTTTATCCCCTTTGTATTCTTACACCACCCTCATCCTTTCCCCTTACCCTAGGTAACATGTCATACCCTCTTTATCACTCTCTTTCCCTAACCAATTCCACATCATCTTGTTCCCTTACACATCAAGGGAAACTTTTACCTCCTCTTCTTTTCTACCACCTTATTGCTCTTCCACTAATTCTAAACCACCTTCATTCCAATTATTATTATTTTTATCTTTCCCATATTTTAAATTTAGCATGCTTTTTATTTCTTTTAATTCTTCTAGCATCCCTTTTTTTTTTATGTGTGCCACCACTCTCTATTGATTTGAAACTCTTCCCACCTTTTCCATTTTTTCCCCTATATAACTACCTTCTAACTGGGTTTTTATCCTTTGATAAGCCTTCCATAATTTCCCTTTTTTTCTTATCTCTTATTGACTTTTTAGCTTTTCATTCCCCTTTTACTATTTCTATCTCAGTACTCACTTATCTTTTGCATCTGTGTGAGTTTTCATATTTTATATCCCTGTTTCATTCTTCTTCTTATCAGACCTGATCTTCATCCCTTATTTTCATCTCATTCCCTTTCATTATGTTTCCATATTTCTTCACCACCTCATCACATCTTCAACTTGTTAATCTCTTCTAATCATCCATTCATCTTTTCAATCTCTTCTAACAAGTTGATTGAGACCTACCTTATCTCTTCACCGTCTTGTCTACCCATCCTTTGCTTCCCCTTGGTATTATTAACCCCTTTCCCATTTTCCACCCAATTGTCATCTCCAAAACCAAAATTTGCTTTGCTTAATTATTCCTCTCCTTGTATATCATCATCTATGCTTACTTGGTCAAGATACCACCTAATTCTTCACTCTCCTGTCATCCTTTTTTATTCCACATTTCACTCCTTTTTCCTCATGTTTCTTTTTCTTCCATTTATTGCCTTTTTTTCATATTCATCACCAAAATATTTTCTCATTGGTATTTTTTTAGATTTATTTTAAAAACTTTCATGGCCACCCATATTTCTCATCCTCCCCTTACCCTTCATAGTTATTACACTTCTCTCCCCATCCTTTTCAATTCTCCAATTTATCATTCTTTAGTGCATCCCTCACCCCCCATCTTATACCTTTTATTTTTCTTCTCTTTTCTCCATTTAATTTCATTTTTTCCATCTCCCTTAATGACATTCCTTGTTCTTCCTAACCTTTTTTCCTCTTATATGTCCATGTTTGGTTCCTTCCATCCTTCTCCACCTTCATATTTATATGCAACCTTGTTATTTTCTTCACCTATCTCTTAATCCATCTCATGGTCTACCTTCACCTCATCCTTTGATTGGATCCCATTTATTTTCTCCCATTCAACCTCCATCTCTTCAAAGTGTGGTCACCAGTTGTATCTCTTTTGCATACATCTCCTTGTCTACTTCCTTGTGTCCTCCACACCCTTGCTTTAATGGATGAACTCTAGTTAGGTTCATTACTTTAGGTGCATTCCTTTCTTATTTTAATGTCTTTACATGTTGAGCCTAGATCCTCTTTTTGTCCATCTCTAGATACTCCCTTCACCCTACTCATCACCTTTTTCCATTTTAAACCCTCTACCCATTTTAATCTTATATGATCACAACAAATAGTATGCAATGGCCTCAAAGCTCTTCCATTCAAATTTAGTTTACTATGAGATATATACTAATCCTATGTCTCTATAACATAATTAGACAAGCCCATAAGCTCATATGACTAACAAGTGAGCTTGAGCATCACTAAGCCATCAGGATGAAGATTCCTTCCCCACCCCCTCTGATCTTACCTATTTCAAACCCCTTTTACTCTAACATTCAGAGATGTTAGAATCAAAATTAAAACCACCTTCAACTAGAAGATTTAGGGTACCCATGTGTGGATGCTAGCTATACCCTCTCATGTAAACTACCTCCCAACCACTAATTTCCCTTGATTCTCTCTACCCAGCCTATATCCTTTTATGCACTATTATACCTTACTCTTTAATCACATTCCACCTAGTAACCTATTATAGGAGTCCTCTCTTCCACTAGACTATTTCCCTCCTTGGTCTCTTTTAGACCTATTTCTCCCACTTTCCTTTTTAACTCCATAATTTGTCTATCTTTGTATATTCTTCTTCTATTTTCCCTCTTAGTTTTCCATTTATACCATTTATTTTCCTTCTTATTTCAACCTCCTCCCTTTTATTATTATTATTATTATTATTATTATTATTATTATTATTATTATTATTATTATTATTATTATTATTATTATTATTATTATTATTATTATTATTTACCTCACTCCATACTCTAAAACCCCTTAGAGTCTTCCTCTAAAATCCCTCAAAACTTAATGCTTACTTATTTTGGGGCCCCACTGACTCCAGGGTCAAAGGTTTGAATCTTTACCACTTTGAATTTACCCACTCTACTACTTTGCTTCCCTAAAACATTGAATAATAACCTTCCATAGCCTATTAATGAAATTTTTGTCGAGTGTACACAATGTCAACTTAGTTGTATGGTGATAAAAGAACCCATCGGGTCACAGTGGCAATTTGAGTTTTTCTAAAGCTTGGTAAAGAATATTTCTCCCTTTTTTTAATAAATGGTGGCAACAGTTTCATGCTTGAACCTACTGTTTCTATCGCTAATTCACTTTTCAGATCATAAAGAGAGAAGAAACTAAAAGAATAATGGACAAGGCATGTGAAGTACCTGGATAAAGATCGCGCACCGTAATCCAGACGCTTGTGAGAACTCCTCTTTGGCTGTGGAGGAATGACACCTGCAAGAAAAAAGGAAACTTGGACAAGAAAATGTTAGATGGATAGGCGGTGGGTTGCCAAGCAAAAGCTTGTTCTCAGAAGTGTGAAAACTTCCTCAAGGGAGGTCAACCCACTGATAACAGACAGATAAAAGACCAAGGAAATACAGAATGCCAAAATATAGAAGTGACAAAGAAATTAGGAAGGAAAGAAAAGACAAAATGATTACCTGAAGGAGTTGTCGGGCTGATGACAGTCGCCGAGGTTGGAAATGTCACTGGCGTCGGTTAGCTGATCTGCCAGCATCAGCTATCCTGCCGACGTCGGTTGGGGAAGTGACCGGCGTCGGTCGGGGTTGTGGCCTGTAGTCGGGTCTGGGTTGGTTTATGGACTATGGATGGGTCTAGTTTGTGAACGGGGTCGAGACAGAGTTCGGGGATAAATTTGGATGGACTGGGGAGTGGTCTAGTTCTGATTGGGTGCCTTGTGCAAGGTCTTTGTTGATAGGGGGATGAGGAAGTTGTCTGGGATTGGATTAAAAGAGGGACAGGAAAGAGGAAGATACATAGAGGACAGGACCTGAGAAGGCTTTGCAGCCTCTCAGGGGGAAGAACAGAGGGAGTAAAAGACAATAGATAGGATAGATAACTGAAAACTAAAGAAATGAAATAAAATGAAACACCAGACTGTGCTTACCTTTTTGCTTGCTGACTGAAGAATAGAGGAGCTGTTGTTGGAGCCACGGAAGACTTGTCAAGAAGAAATCCCTGATCCAGAGCCTTTGTACCTATTGCTGCTATTACACGAGGTCCAGACGGAGGAGAGACGAATGCCAAAATGCCAAGAGAATTTTGTTTGTGAGCTCAAGGGTCCAGGGGCTACAACAGATGCAGAAAGGGGTAATGAAGGCTGCCGACATCGGCAGTTTCACCGATGTCGGCCGAAGGGTCGCCGATGTCGGCGGTGGCAGAATGGGGACAGAGGCTAAAAATAGCCTCTGCCCATTCTTGCACGCCGCCGGGCGAGGGGTTATGGGAAGAACGGTCACGAGGATGCCTAAATGGGCGTGGGGGGAAGATAATGAAGAGATTTGGCCTAATAAATGCTAGGGGAAAGGTGGAGGGATTCAAGGGAGGATCCAAGGTGGCAAGGGTAGGGTGGAAAGGGGGCCACTTGATTAAAATATTTAAGTTATTTTAATCAAATGGAGGCCAAGGGTTAGGATAGGGGTTTGAGGTGGACAAGGGGGAGAACCAAGGTGCAGACACATTTGCGGTGTCTACATTTGCCCCTTTTTGTCTTGTTGGTTGTTCTAGATGAACTGCAAGACAAAAATAGGAGTTGGTTGCCCCAGAAAAAGGATGAGGTGTTTCCCCCTCAAAGCGATAGTCGAGAGGAGGGAACCGAAGATCGAGTGTCGATTTGATAGAGAAATGGATAGAAGAGAGTGAGTGAAAACGCTGCCATAGTCGTGATTGCATGTAGTCCACTTCACGAGAGGGTCAGGTCAAATTGTCGCATGTCGAGGGTTAAGGAGTGCCAAAATTGAGGTAACCGGGCCCCAACATTTAGTCGTCTACTGATCGGGTCACTCAATCTAAGCTGAAGCTCCAAATGGTCATCGTGCTCTAGGTATCCAGGGCTCAGGAAGTGCTCCCAGAAACATGAAAAAGCCACAAGTAGTAGGGATCAATTGGCTCACGATCCTATACTTGCGAAGGGTCAAAAATAGTCTGCGGACAATTCTGCTAACCAGCCGTGAGGTAGCACACATGCAAAATCAACCAAGGCAACATTGGCTAGGAAGTGGTCGAAGGTCGAAGGAGATACGCATGATCTCCAATGGTCATTGGTCAAGAGGATGGATGGACGAAAGGATGCAGCTGAGCTAACCCCAGAAGACCCCATGTCAACTGAGTGCTGCTTACATAGCCCCTGTCGTAGGGGCCTCAGGCCTATGTAGTTCTCCCTAAAAGGGAGGAAGGGTCAAAGAGATTGATTGGTCTTGGTCAAAGTCGATGATTGGGCGTGATAAGAGTCAAAGAAGAGAAGGTTTGTCCATCATAGAGATGAACAAATGGGGGTGGTCGAGCTAACCTCAGAGGATGTGGTATCTGAGTGCTGCCTACATAGCCCCTGTCGTAGGGGCCTCAGGCCTATGTAGTTCTCCCTAAAAGGGAGGAAGGGTCAAAGAGATTGATTGGTCTTGGTCAAAGTCGATGATTGGGCGTGATAAGAGTCAAAGAAGAGAAGGTTTGTCCATCATAGAGATGAACAAACGGGGGTGGTCGAGCTAACCTCAGAGGATGTGGTATCTGAGTGCTGCCTACATAGCCCTGGTCATAGGGCCTCAGACCAATGTAGTTCAGGCTGCGAGGGTCAAAATGGTTGAGGATTGGATGTGGTCAAGTGTCGAAATGATGAGGGTAAGATGATGCTACTGATGTCATAGGGTCGAGAGGCTTTCATCTCTAGCAAGTTTCCATAGTCGTGATGGATGCATGCTAAAAATGAATGGAAGTCTATTTATGCTTCAGCAAGTATTGGTTTATGATTAACATAAATTGGGTCTGGTCAGTAGTTTCCATGTGTATTGGTGTCCATAGAAATGATGTGAAATGGTCTAGGATGATGCCTGATGTCATGTTAAAAACGTCGAGGTTGGTTTGAAAATGTTGGTTTGGTTTGAGATGAGTCGACAATTGATGTGGTTAAATGTGACCAAAGTGTAGAGAAAAGGTGAAAGGCAAATCGCTCTTTCATTGACAAGGACCAGAAAGGAAGCATAGATAGGGGTTATTAGAAGCAAAGCCCCATTCATGCATTACGTCGTTGAACAGTATAGTGTTAGGGCGGTAATCGAATCGCTTTGACATTAAAGTGAGCTCGAAGTCCCTTGAGCAGGTGATAGGAGGAGGATAGGGTAACCCAATTTAAGAGCAGGAATAACCATGTCCCTTTTTATAGGAGACCCTGAGACATCTACAAGCCAAGTCCGTGACTCGTTTTTTTTTTTTTTTTGGGGGTGCAGGCTGATCGATGCGGGAAGCCTACATAGAGATGTCTTTTGATGTATGGTCATGTTGCGAAGCTGATCGATGTGGGAAGCTTCTAAAAAAAAGGTGCTATTTGTAGCAAGATTTAGTCATAGCCATCCTTCGAGGGAGTGGTCTATATTTGCTTAATAAAAAGGTTTGAATAGCTGTCCTTCAAGGGATCAGTCTATTAGCTACAGCAATGATAGTACAGCTATCCTTCGAGGGAGTAGTCTGTCTTTTTGAATTTGACTTGATTTTGTGACCATGGATATGTTTTGACATCTTGATTTGTATTTTTTTTGATAGGAATTTGAGTCACGGACAAGACTGTAGAAGTTCAAGGATGCCCCTTTTATTAGGACAAAGCATCCATGCATCATAAAAGGGTCAGAGAGGACTTGTTAAAGGGGAATAGGGTTGCAAGGGATGAGGATTAAGAGGATGAGGATTGCTCAAGGGATGAGCTCAAGTTACGTGTCAAGTAGACGAGTACTCGACTAACAGAAGAATGGTCGAAGATGCAACGCATTAAGAGGCTCAAGTTCTGGCCGTCCATCGAGGGAAGACAAATGATAAGTCCCTGACCCATACTTGTGCGTGATGATAAAAGGTCCAAGCCAATTGGGGGCAAATTTGCCTCATTTACTTCGCTCCATATTGGTCACGTGCTGATTCTCTTTGAGGACGAGGTCTCCAATGTTGAAATCTCATTCTCGTAGATTTTTGTCGTAGGCCCGCTTTATGCGACTTTGGTAGACATGGAGATGATTGAGGGAAGCAAGACGACGCTCGTCGAGTAACTCAAGTTGAGCTAAGCGATCTTGACGAAAGTCATCGTTGGAGAGAATGTCATGCAGGGAGATGCAGAGAGACGGGATCTATACTTTGAGAGGTAAGACAGCCTCTGTTCTGTACATGAGGGAGAAGGGAGTAGCACCCGTAGAGGTTCAGATGCTAGTGCGGTAGGCCCACAAAGCAAAGGGAATATGAATGTGCCAATCCCTTCATGTATCGTCGACCACCTTCATGAGAATTTTGGTGAGAATTTTGTTGGAAGCCTCAGCCTGCCCATTTGCTTGTGGGTAGTAAGGCGAAGAAAAGCTGAGTTTGATGCCAAATGAGTCGCATAGTTTTTGGACAGTCTTGTTTTTGAAGGACTTGCCATTGTCGGTGATAATTTTGTGAGGGACACCGAAATGACAGATGATGTGGCTACTGATGAAGTTGACAATCTTGTCGACTTTTGTGGAGACAAGAGGAATGGCTTCCACCCACTTGGTGAAATACTCAGTGGCAGTGATGATGGACTGATGACGAAGAGACGAGTGAGGGTTGATCTCACCGATGAGATCCAAGCCCCACTGAGAGAAAGGCCAAAAATCCTAAGCGACTTGCAAGGCATGGCTGGGGAGATGAAGTAGGTTAGAGTGTTGCTGACACTTGATGCAACGCCGAACATAATCGCTACAGTCTTGATGAATGGTGGGCCAATAAAAACCCAGGCAAAGGATGTGCTTGGCAACCGAGTTTCCACTAAAGTGTCCACCACAAATCCCGTCGTGGACTTGCTTTATGGCATGAGAAGCTTCAGCGGCGGTTAGACAGCGAAGAAGGAGACCGTCAAAGCCTTGCTTATAGAGAAGACCCCCTAGCATGGTATAGCGAGCTGTGCGCTTGATGAAAGCTCATCGCGCATTGCTAGAGAGGTTGGGAGGAGTGACAGAAAGAGACAAGTAGTCCACAAGTTGCTTATACCAGTCATCTTGTGGGCTAGAATTGACAGTGTTGATATGGTCAATGTGAGGAGAGATGTATGAAGGCAAAGGTACGCGATGCACTATGACAAAAAGGCGGGATGACGATGATGAAGATGAGATATGCGAAGCAAGAGAAGCCATGGTGTCGGCAAACTTGTTCGTAGAGCGTGGAATAGTCTGCAAGAGGTAATGGTCAAAAGATGCCAAAAGAAGGTCAGCAAGATTCTTATACCTTTGTAAAACTTCATTCTTACAGAGATATGAACCGTTAACTTGATTAATGACGAGCTGCGAGTCACCGAAGATGTTGATAGACTTGATGTGGAGGGAAAGGGCAGTCTGAAGTCCTAGAATTAAGGCCTCGTATTCAGCCATATTATTGGTACAATCAAAGTCAAGCTTGAAAGATAGAGGCATGGGCTCCCCTTCGAGTGGGATGAGGATGACCCCTGCACCCCCACCGAGTTGACATTTGGAGCTGTTAAAGAACATAGTCATTTGGTAGATGGTGTCATCGGTGGAAAGTGTGGCGATAGACTCGTCAGGGAACTCACAGTGTGAAGGTTGGTTGTCAGGAAGAGGGGCATCTACCAATTGGTCAGCAATGGTTTGCCCCTTGATAGATTTCTGCTGGATGAATTCGAAGTCAAACTCAGCAAGCAGCATGAGCCACCGATCCATACGTTGATTCTGATATGGCTTGGAGTGCATGTACTTGAGAGGGTCGGTGTGAGTGACGACAAAGGTTTTGTGGTTGAGAAGATAGTGGCGGAGCTTGGTAGCGGAAAAGACTAATGCCAAATAGAGTTTCTCGGTATGAGTATACCGAGTTTCATAGTCGACGAGTGTTCGGCTGATGTAGTAAACCACTTGCTCGCGATGATGCTCATCTCGGTGCGTGATCATGGCACCTAACGAATGGTTGGTGGTAGAGATATAAAGGTAGAAGGGTTGGTCGTCTTTAGGTGGAATGAGGACTGGTGGAGAGACCAGATAGCCTTTGAGGGATTCAAAAGCCTCTTGACAGTCCTTATCCCATTTAAAGGAGATGTCCTTCTTAAGGAGGTGATGAAAAGGCTAGCAGCGGTCTGAAAGCTGCGAGATAAAACAGTGAATGGACTGGAGCTTCCCTTGTAGACTGCGAAGCTGCCTAAGATTGGTCGGGGGTGGCATTTCGAGGATAGCGCAGATCTTGGCAGGATCTATCTCGATACCACAGAAGGAAACGATGAAGCCGAGAAGTTTGCCTGAGAGGACCCCAAAGACACACTTCTTGGGGTTGAGGTGGACATTGTATTGCAGAAGGCGAGAGAAGATGATTGTGAGAATGGTCAAGTGGTCGCGGTGAAGTTTGGATTTGCCGAGAAGGTCATCCACATAGTCCTCCATGATTTTGTGGAGGAGATCGTGGAAAATGTAGGTCATGGCGCGCTAATATGTGGCACCAGCATTTTTCAAACCGAAAGGCATGACTCGATAGCAGAAAGTCTCCCATGGGGTGATAAAGGTAGTCTTGTGCTGATCTTTCGGTGTGATCAGGATTTGATTGTATCCTGAAAACCCGTCCATGAGAGATAGCATTTCATGGCTGGCTGTGAGATCAATAAGCTGGTCAATGTTAGGAAGAGGGAAGTCATCTTTGGGATAGGCTAGGTTAAGGTCGCGATAGTCCATGCAGATCTGAATCCCCCCAGTTGCTTTAGTAACTGGGACGATGTTAGAGACCCACTATGGATAATCGATGGGTTGGATGAAGGAGACAAAAAGAAGGCGTTGAAGCTCCTCTTTGACAAGGAGCACAACGCGAGGATGCATCTTTCGAAGCTTCTGCCTAATAGGCTTAGCCTCTGGTTTGGTGACAATGTTATGGGTAGCAATGGTGGGGTCGATGCCAGGCATGTCACTGTAAGTCCAGGCAAAGGCCTTGCTATGGTTGGAAAGGAACTGGGCATAGTCAAGCTACTCCTAAGCGTCTAAAGATTGGCCAATCTTTAAGACGTGAGGAACATCGGAAGAAGAAGGGAGGTTGATGTCAATGGTGGATTCATTTAACATAACCTGGGTCTCGGAAGGGAGGAAACACTGGATGAAAGAGTCATCGGCACCCATGTAGGAAAGGATGGCGTCATCGTCAACGTAGTGGACAGTGTGAATGGTTGCCGACTCATCCTCTACCATGCTAGGAAAGATGAGAGGGAGAGACCTGGGCACCCCATTGAGCTGATAGGTCAGGGGTTCTAGGCGGATGGTGTTTATGGAAAAAAAAAACTAGGAGGGATGGAAACCACCGACTCTATAGGTGACGAAGGAGAAATGGGTGAGAGTGGAAGAGATTGGTCAATGGTTGGCTCGGGACAAAGGTCGGAAGGAGCCTGAGTGGGGTCATGATATCCCAGGCCATACCGTTTCTTGGCATCGTGATCATTGAGCGGCTCGATGGGCTGATGGGAGCCCTACTCATAACGTCCAAAACCAAAACCCTTCCATGCACACCTGTGAAGGTAAGTGTGTGCAAAGGCGGGGTTGCCAAGAAACGAGAAATCAGATGTGAAAGGTTGGGGCGAAGAGAGGGAATTGTCGTTGGTAGGAGCTTGATTAAGCCCCCCATAGACAAAGTTGGTTCAGAAGTGAGGAGGACCATAAGGTACGATCGTCCCAATCTGATGGTCATAATTGGGACTGAGGTGAAGGCGTCCATACTCTTGCGGAGTTTGGAACATGTCGAGGGTCAACAAGCAATATTCCCCAAGTGATAGTCGTTGGAAGATGTCTTCCATGGGGTCTTTGGTCGGCGCTTGAAGAGGAGGGGTGAGGGCAACCGCTGATTGCGAACTGGTCAAAGCTTTCACAGATGGAGGCAGTGCTAGAGTTGACAGCTTGATGGGAATGAGGACATCATTGGGATGGTAGGTGGTGTTGCAAGTCTTGAAGGGTTAAGGGTCAGCGGGAATGGTGTTGACTTTCCCGTCATGCTCGAACTTCACACAACGGTGCAGGGTGGAGGGTATACAGGCCATGGCACGGATCCAAGGTCGACCCAGTAGAAGGTTGTATTGAAACTCTCCTTCGATGATATAGAAGAGCTTCGGGACTGTGCGTGGGCCAACGCGAATGTGGAGGATGACTATGCCAATGGTCGTGGCGGTGGTGTCATTGAAAGAGCGTAAGATCGCGTCAGTTTTGGAGACGCAGTTCTTGGGAAGAGCCAGCTGATCAAAGGCATGGGTAGAGATTATGTTGATACTAACGCCACCGTCGATCATAACGCATTTAATGCGTGTCCGATCAACATAGGCAGTGATGAAGAGGGCGGCATCCTGATCTTCTGTGTTAGATGTGGGAATCTCAGAATCGCTGAATGTGATGGAGGCGACAGGAGATAAAGAATGGACGAGGGCAGCGAGTGGTTGGGGGTCCTCGGGTTGGACCTCTGCTGCCTGCAAGGCTTGGATAAGGGCTTGACGGTGCTGAGGCGAGGTTTGGATAAGGTCGTAAAGAGACATCTTCACAGGTGTCTGGTGGAGCTGCTTCAACATGGAGTCGTGAATTAGCCCAGAAGAGGAAGATGAAGAAGGCTGGGACACACCAAGGATAGAAATTTTAGGCTTGGGCGCAAGGGGAGGCTTGACGAAGGGATAGGTCCAAGGAATGGCAGCTTTTTCTTTGGCCTTGTCCTTTTGTGACCTAGTGGTTATACGGATAGCATTGATTTCGAAAATAGGAGGTGAGGAAGGGGTCATGTCTTGCTGGTGAGATGTTGACATGTTTGAAGAGGTTGGGCGAGAGGGAGTCGGGGTCTGGTCAAGAGTGTCCTCAAGGAGAAGAGTGTCTTTCTCCATATGGCGGCAAATGATGGCCTTGAGGGCATAGCAAGTCTCGGTGTCGTGTCCTGGTGTACGATGATATAAGTAAATTTTCGTGTCGTCGAACCAGGAGGGCTTGGACCCAAGAGGTTAGAAAGGCTTGATGGGCAAAAGGGTTATTTCAGAAGTCTACAGAATTTGGTGCAATATCAATGAGTACGAGCCCACTAAAGGGTCCACACTAGTTGATATGCGTGAGGTCGGTGACTTTTGCTTAGGCGAGGTTAGAAGAGGTTTCCGTACCACCTTATGGGTTGATGGTGCAGTGACAGACAGAGACGGCTCTTTCTTGGTGATTGATACCGCCTTTTTGGGAGAGGGACGACTAGAGGTAGGCAGAGGAATCAAAGGAGGCAACGAGTTTTGTTTGAAGGCCAGAGTGGGAAGGATGCTAGCCAAGGTCGAAGGATGGGGGCCCAAAATGGATGGCAATGGTGATGGGGAAGGAGACGTTCGTTTCTGTGGTCTGGCAGTCTTCTTCGTCTTGGTTGGAAGACTACTGCTGGTCGAGGTCTGGCCTAGGTCCACCTTCACTTGTGGGTGAGTGAGGGTGGAGATAGGATGAACGCCAAATGACTTGATGGGTTTAGACGAGATAGATGCAGGCTTCGGTTTTGATGGGTTTGGTTGAGGTTTGAGAGTCTGGTCTTTGTCAAGAGTCTGACGAGATTCTGCCTTAGGAGGATTAGCAGCATGTGATGAGAGGGTGTGGGTATGTTGAAGGGCTTTAAGATGCTCCCACAACACCTGAGGCATCACTTTCCTCGGAGGGAGAAGTTCAATTTTCTCCACTAACCGAGAAAATGGCTGAGAAGAAGATGTTGATGGTTGCGAGGTTGAAGATGAGATGGGTGTAGTGGTCTTAGATGCATGGTGTGGTGAAGTCATGACAGATTTAGATGAAGATGAAGGGGAGACAGGTTCTTCCCTGGGTGGAGAAGAAACTGGGGAGCGAGGCTCCTCCAGTGGGTAAAGGGTAGGGATGACGGTGCCCTCCACTTGCGGCTGAGGAGTAGGAAGGGTCGGGTCCTCCATAGGCCATAGAAAGGAGGACGGCGAGACCGGTGGTGCTGGTAAGGCCGAGGCGTCCTCCAAGATGAGAGAGGTCAATGGAGAACTAGCCAGGGAGAGAGGCTCGTCCACATGTGACGGACTGATTGATGGACTAACCTCTTGAGGTTGATTGGGGACTAAAGGAGAGACCGTATTGACTGTTCAAATATTGTGCTCATGATTGTCGTCAATTAAGGTCTGGACATTGTTCTGAGTTGGCGGATGATTGGGGAAAGGTTGTTTGAAGATGTCAATGGCCTAATTAGGGGGTGCATTTGGATTGTCTAAGATGAGATCCCCCTTTTCAAGCATGTCTTGTATTATGTTCTTAAAGGTCTTGCAGTTCTCCGTGTCATGGCCCTTAACACGGTGGAAGCTGCAGAAGTCTTGCTCCCTATACCACGCGGGGATGGCACGTGAGGGATCGAATTGTGGAGGAGGTCGGGCTTGAGGGAGATTGAGGCCCCCCTGTTTAACAAGATTTTCCAGCACAGATGCATATGATTCTCTGAGAGGAGTATATCGTCGCTGCACGTATCTTTGCTGGAATTGGTGAGTGGCGCTCTGAGATGTAGATGGCTCAGGCTGATTGGACGAAGAAGATGAAGGTCTGACAACCACGGCATTAGCTGAAGCCTTGGATTTAGAATTGGATGATGATGGCTTAGCAGAAGAAGAGTCATTGGTCTTAGAGCTGGGATTCTTACTCTGCAACTTGACTTTATTCTCCTCGATGGCACGCAACTCAAGTTTTTGGGCCATCGTGAAGGCCTCGTCAAAAGTACGGAAGGTTTGAACCCTCAGGGTGGAAGAGATATGTCTGGCACAGGCTTGGGAAAAGAGTTCAATAAGCTCAGCCTGGGGTAAGGAAAAGGAGAGTTGATTGATGAGGCCTCTCCATCGAGCAACGAAGTCAGTTATGGACTCGTCCTCGAATTACCGAATAGAATAGAGGTCCGTGATTGAGACCTTCTTGGTTATGTTGATGGAAAAGTGATCGAGAAAGAGCTGAGCCAATTGTGTGAATGAGAAGAGAGAATGGCTAGGAAGGGAGCTGTACCAGTCAAGTGCAGCACCCAAGAGACACATAGGAAATGTGCATAAGAGTAACGCATCGTCATGGCCAATGAGGTAGTAGGCATGTCTGAATCCCCGCAAGTGTTGCTGTGGGTCTTCCTTGTTTTGAAAGTGAGAAAACTTTAGAAGCTCCCACTGGCTGGGATATGGTCTGATTGGGACAGAAGGATGAATGGGTTCGTTGCAGATCTACTCGTATGAAAGAGCATTGCACGAGCTGGAAACAGATGTCTCAAGACTGGTCATCTTGTCCATCAGCATTTTGATGATGTCTGCCGACGGATTGATGGGTTGTGCACCCCCTAAGTTGTAGGGCGCTTGGAAGAGGCTATAGGAGGCATGCGACATAGTCGGTTGTACAATGTACGGATGACTAATCGTAGGGGTAGAGGTGGAGGCTAAAGGTGGTTGGGTAGAAGACATAGCTGGGCCCATTGTTGCCACGAGAGGTTGGACTGTGGTAACGGGGGCCAAGGGGTAAGAAGCCACCCTGGTGTTGATAGGGGCCAGGGTAGGCGGAATAGAGACGACAAGGTTTTGAAAAGGAGTGGATAGCAGTTGAGCGGGTTGAGGTTGACAGGGAGCTGGAACCCCGGTGGAAGTGGGCCCAATGATAGAGGGAGAGGCCACACCTGGAGGATTGGTCAAAGTCTGGTCAGTGGTCAAAGCGATGGCTTGAGTGTCCAAAGGTTGAACTACGGATGCTGTCGATACAGCCGTAGTTGTGGCAAGGGAGGTTGGCATTCCGTAGACTGGATTGCCCAAGGAGTCTCATGTTCGGTTATGTGCGAGATAGTGTTGCAAGGCCTTGACGTTGAGGTCCAAGAATTGCTCGAAGTCTTGGTCCCCTTCTTGGACAATGGGAGTCTGTGGCGGGGTTGGACGGGTAGGAGTTCTTTCGGTCTCTGAGTTGAACTCCATTATAGGCTTGGTCACGGACGGGGTGGACGGAAGTGGTTGACGGCTAGCAGGGTTGACAAGAGCCTTGGCTTGGCTACGAGTCAAAACCATGCAAGGCAAAGAAGGTTCAGGTTTCAGGAACTGTGTTGCTCAGTTTCAGAAAACCAGGATGGAGTCTTTGACAGAGAAGGGACAGGTTTCAGGCTACTAGTTTTGAAAAAAAAGGACAGTGACAGAGACCGACGTCAGTTTAAAAACCGATGTCGGTAAGAAATGTGGCTGACGTCAGTCAGATAATCGATGCCGGTAACAGATGAAGCCGACGTCGGTAGAAGAACCGATGTCAGTGATAGGGGAAGCCGACGTCAGTGGCAGAACCGATGTCGGTGACTGTGTCTTCCAGAGAACCAAAAGATTTGAAGATTCTTGGAAAAACAATGAAGAAAGCGTCCTCACTCACTCAAACAAATAGATGAGAAGAGGAAAACAGAGAGAGACAGACAAGCCTAAACGATAAATCCTAGGAATTAACCTTAGAAATTGTGGCTTATGCCTTAGATGAATGTTTGGGGAGATTGGCTAAAAAATGGGTCCTAGAAGAAGGCGGTCTAAAGATGGTTTTAGGTGTTGTTTTAGGTGCTCAAAGTTTGTGTTAGGGTCTGGTACGTGGCCTGGTGCTAAGGAGCAAGCTCCCCTCACTTCACGATTCCAGTGGTTAGCTGGTCTCGCTTAGCCAAGATATACCTCGCCTAGAGTTTATCCTCTACCAGAGAACGGAGTGGGCTTCCCCCTTGGTGATGAAATCCAAGTGGGGTTACCGGGACGGGTAAGGTATCCGCTGGGGGATGAAATCCCAGTCGGGCCTTATCTCAAGTAAGTTTTATGTTCGTTTTAGTGCATGTGGTCTTGTAGTGTAACATCAAGTGTCTACGATTTATTCAATATGCGGATTTAAGTTACTAGATGTGGACTAATGCAAGCACAAGCAGAAATGAAAGTGCAATACATTTTAATGCCCAAGTCGAAATGTGATGTTTGTTATGAAGATAAGTTTGAGAAAAGGTTGAGAGTATGATGTTTAGACTAGTCTAGAAATGCAAGGAAGAAAGATTCGTTTTAGTCCTACTTATAGTGTCATTGAGAAGAAAAGAAGGAGGAGAAAAGGTAAGAACCTAATGCTCCTAAATGAATGAAAAATAAAAGGAACCCAGGAGGAACCTAGGGTCCCACCGGTCGTGCCAGAGATGTTTCTATCGCTAATTCGCTTTTCAGATCATAAAGAGAGAAGAAACTAAAAGAATAATGGACAAGGCATGTGAAGTACCTGGATAAAGATCGCGCACCGTAATCTAGACGCTTGTGAGCACTCCTCTTTGGCTGTGGAGGAATGACACCTGCAAGAAAAAAGGAAACTTGGACAAGAAAATGTTAGATGGATAGGCGGTGGGTTGCCAAGCAAAAGCTTGTTCCCGAAAGTGTGAAAACTTCCTCAAGGGAGGTCAACCCACTGATAACAGACAGATAAAAGACCAAGGAAATACAGAATGCCAAAATATAGAAGTGACAAAGAAATTAGGAAGGAAAGAAAAGACAAAATGATTACCTGAAGGAGTTGTCGGGCTGATGACAGTCGCCGAGGTCGGAAATGTCGCCGGCGTCGGTTAGCTGATCTGCCGGCGTCGACTATCCTGCCAACGTCGGTTGGGGAAGTGATCGGCGTCGGTCGGGGTTGTGGCCTGTAGTCGGGTCTGGGTTGGTTTCTGGACTGTGGACGGGTCCGGTTTGTGAACGGGGTCAAGACAGAGTTCGGGGACAAATTTGGATGGACTGGGGAGTGGTCTAGTTCTGATTGGGTGCCTTGTGCAAGGTCTTTGTTGACAGGGGGATGAGGAAGTTGTCTGGGATTGGATTAAAAGAGGGACAGGAAAGAGGAAGATACACAGAGGACAGGACCTGAGAAGGCTTTGCAGCCTCTCAGGGGGAAGAACAGAGGGAGTAGAAGACAATAGATAGGATAGATAATTGAAAACTAAAGAAATGAAATAAAATGAAACACCAGACTGTGCTTACCTTTTTGCTTGCTGACTGAAGAATGGAGGAACTGTTGTTGGAGCCACGGAAGACTTGTCAAGAAGAAATCCCTGATCCAGAGCCTTTGCACCTATTGCTGCTGTTGCACGAGGTCCAGATGGAGGAGAGACGAATGCCAAAACGCCAAGAGAATTCTGTTTGCGAGCTCAAGGGTCCAGGGGCTGCAACGGATGCAGAAAGGGGTAATGAAGGCTGCCGACGCTAGCAGTTTCGCCGACGTCGGCCGAAGGGTCACCGATGTCGGCGGTGGCAGAATGGGGATAGAGGCTAAAAATAGCCTCTGCCCATTCTTGCATGCCGCCGAGCGAGGGGTTATGGGAAGAATGGTCACGAGGATGCCTAAATGGGCGTGGGGGGAAGATAATGAAGATATTCGGCCTAATAAATGCTAGGGGGAAGGTGGAGGGATTTAAGGGAGGATCCAAGGTGGCAAGGATAGGGTGGAAAAGGGGCCACTTGATTAAAATATTTAAGTTATTTTAATCAAATGGAGGCCAAGGGTTAGGATAGGGGTTTGAGGTGGACAAGGGGGAGAACAAAGGTGCAGACACGTTTGCGGTGTCTACACCTACTTATCCATGGATATAGATTAATTTTACATAGTTGAAGCAATCATCTAATTACCTCCTAGGTAATCTCTTCCACCGCCTCTACCAAACCAATCAAAAAAATATTTGATAGCCATCTTTTCCACCCTTTTGAGCTTTCATTTCAATAACATCCTTCAACTAGACCTAACTGCATGATACATCAAATTGGGGTAGCCAAGTTAACCAACACTCCCCACCTTAGAAGAACTATATTAGGCTTGAAGTTAATTTTGGCCATTATACCCATGGAGCTATGTAGGCAACATCCAATTTCCTAGTGCATATGGAGTCCACCTGGCCACCCCATTCGAACCAACCAACCCACTTTCTCATGTTCACCTCGACATTGGCCATTTTTGACCTAACCTTTTTGTATGTTTTGTGATGACCTTGCCTTGGTCCTTTTGATTATACCAACTATGCCTATCATGTTACACTTGTTATGCCCCACCTCATAGGTAACCAAACCATTTGTATTGTTCTATAGGATCACTTCCTACCTTGGATACCTGTGAACAACACCAACCTTATCTAGATGACTCAATAGGCTTAATTTGATCAATTATGACTAACATTGTGGACTAGTTATCCAGTTGTATGTCCATCTAGAACTAGACCCTCTTTTTATCAATACTAGAAACTTTAGTATTTATGCAATCTTAACTATCATGCCTAGTCACAATTTATTAACCCATTAGCATTTCACAAGCCTAGATACCTTATGGTACCACCTAGTGCCTTCCCACTAATTACTTATCAAACCTAAAACCAATTTTGCCTTTCCTTATTGACTCTCAATTTGAGGGGGAACACCTCCTCCCATACTTAGGGTACCCTCAACTTTAACCAAGTGATTCATTTTTGTTTTGTAGCTTGTTAATTCAAAGCTTCATAACAAAAATGGTCAAAATATAGACATTAGAAAACTACACACTTATAGTTTTCAATGACTAAATACCTTATATCCCCTAAAGATCCCCTAAACCTTCTTAACCTTTAACCAACCCCTATTAACCTAACCAAATCACTATTATCCCATTCACATAATACTATTTAAAAGTGCTATTCAATATTACTATTCATGATGACATGTCAAGTGATATAAAAGGTGATTTGGGAGGTGATATGGCAAGTGACATGGCTTATAAGTGAGGTGGCTTGATGTGGGACATCATACCCCACCTGAGAACCTTTTCCAAGGTGCTTAATGACCTCATTTAAGCATCACAAGAGCTCCCCCTTAAAATATGGTGAATTTCCCCTTAAGGGTCCATCATTCAACATGCATTTTTACTTCACATATGAAAGTGGCCTTAAAAATGAGATACTTACCTATTTAGTGCTTGGAAAAGATAAAGGGCACCCATTTTTGACTTTTTAACCCAAATGAGAGACCCATGATCAAGGTGAGAATCCCACCACACTCCTATTTTGACTCATTCATGCACCTACATGGAAAATGGCACCATATTTTATGTGACATATCTTTAAATGCTTGGATAAAGATAGGAAAGGGTGGTGAAAAGTATTTGGACTCATCTATACCCATGTGTATGATTACCATTCAAAATTGGATCCATGTGCAAGGTGTGAGACACACCAACCCAAATGATAGACCCATGATCAAGGTGGGAATCCCACCAACCTAATCTTTTGACTCATTCACGCACCACATGGAAACTAGTGCTGCATTTTGTGTGGAATCTCTTTAAGTTCTTGGATGAATAAAATAAAGGGTGGTGAAAAGTCTTTGGACTCATTTAGACCCTTGTGCATGTTTCCCATTCAAAATTATATTCATGTGCAAGGTGAGAGACACACCAACCCAAATGAGAGACCCATGATCAAGGTGGGAATCCCACCAACCTCATATTTTATTTCATTAATTCACCACATGGAAAATGTCACCATAATTCTACTATTCCTTATTTTGGCATGATTTTTCACAACAAATGCTATAAATACCCCCCTCTCATTCACCCAAGGTTAAGTGGGAAGTTAGTATTTGGTTATTAATATATTGTTTCAGGTATTTGAATGAGGTCATAATTCTATAGGTCATCCACATCTTGGAGGAAAATAATTCAAATCAACAAAGGTCTACCAAAATTGCCTCAAGACATCTTCAACAACACCATTAACAACAATAACATTCTTCTTCAAGCTCAGAAGGTAACATTTGATTTTATTTCTTCAATTTGATTTTATCATGCCCTTTGATTTAAACTCTTCAGTCCAAATTATCCATTTTCTCCCTTTATCATTTCATTATCTCAATCCATTTTCTCCCTTGCCATCTTTTATCCATTCACACCTTTGCCACTTTTACCCTCCTTATCCTCTTCCCCCTTTACCATCTTAACTAATTAATTTATTACCTCATCAACCATTCACCCATTTATCCCATTTTAACCTTTAAATTTTTATTACCTTAACCATTTATCAACCAACCAAACCAAATTTATTTAATCCCTTGTTAAATTACTGATTTTCAGCATTAGTTGCTTCATTTAGTCATTATTTTAAAAGCACTTAAATTTATTGTCTTAATTTAGTTATTTTTTGTTATTTAATTATTTTAATTTCAGTTATTTGTTATTTTAAATATAATTATATTTCCTTTTTATTCACAAACTTATGTGTTAAAAGTAGGTGGATTGATAGCCTCCTAAAAATCTTTCACTTCTAAGATCTAGCTAATACTAGGCAATCCACCCAACTACTTGTTATAACCCATAAGTTTTATGGTAGTGATTTCTTATTATAGGTCATTATTCCCTAGTCAAAGAGGATTTATCACAAAGTCTGGATTCAACATGCGTGCATTCAATAGGTATTCTTCTACACACCCTTCTTAACTAGTTTCTTCTTTTCACACTTAAGAAAAAGAAAAATTAGATAGAAATAGTTCCAAAAGGTGATGTCACATCCCATGTGTCATCATATGTCTTAGTCAACTATTGGTAATTGATAGTGGTAGGTTTTTTAGAATAAAGGGTAGTTTTCTAGGGAAAGAAAAGAGTTTGGCACTTGTATGGCCCATGGGGAAGTGTGTCATAAGGAATAAGATCATGGAATTTCTATTAAACTTAATCAAGATCAAATCCATGTTTTAAATGATCTAATGGCATAATTTTAGGCCCAAAAATATTATGTTCCTTTTTCATCCTTCTAGGCACATAAAATCAATCTTTAGGTTTGTACTTGGTGTAGATAGTAGAGGAGGTTTTAGATCAAACACCTTGGGGAGGTGAAATTACACTCAGAGAGATTCATTTCCATAATAAGAGTTTGAATAATGGTGGCTTGTTCTATATGAAACATTCTCATGAACTTTACTATGTTTTTCTACCTGTTAATCTATGTACCCCATAGGTTTTACTTTGGTTGGGTAATTTGTATGATCCACTTAGTAATGTTGGTTAAATATAGTTTTTAATCCCTATTTAGATAAGATCCATGTTTGGTTTCAAGTTTCATGATGTTTTGATGAGAAAAGTACCTTAGGTTGCAGGAGGAAGCACCTTTTTATATAACAGGTAGTTTTTAACCATGTTCAGGATTTTCATACTTTATCAATGGCTCCATGGAGTTATGATATGTTATTTATTATGCTAAAAATGTGGTTTTTATCTCATTTCATCTAAATTTAATTCTCAAAATCAATCTCCATGAATTTTCACTCACAAGCACCATTCATTCAATCTACCATATAACTATCATACTAGTCAGCTAGGTACCTACATTAGGTCCAAACATTGAAAGTGAAGTGTGAATACCTATCTTAGTCTTGGAATCACCTTGAGTTTTCATTTTAGCATCATAAGATGAGGTTAATTGGCATGGAAGGTATTTTCCTTAAACACTACTCATACTCCTCTTCATTACCTGCATATTTAGAATGTGCAATTACAAGTATCATACATGAACAAACACTTAATAATGAGGTTTTGTATTGAGTTGAGGTCATTGAAGTTAAAATTCATCCATTTGAGATCTTGGTGAAGTCCTATAATTGATAACAAACATGTATAGCTTGCTCACTGCCTACCTTTTCATCCTTACCACCTACATAGTGGAATCCCCACCTACAAGTGCCTTGATAGGGAGTTAAAAATCCATTGTGAGTAATTAAATCATAATATGGAACTTCATTAGAGTCTTAACATATTTTGGGATCATGTAAGACATATTATGAATTCTAAATTGGTATATTTAGGTAGGGATCATCTATAAATGATGTCAACTAAGTTTTGAGACCAAATTCCTAAGCTATGAAAATAGAGATCCAAGGCATTTTAGTGGAGGTCATGTGACATGGTTTCAAAGATTTTAAATGCCTCTAAATGATAACACTTTGGATCCTAAATATAGAAGATTAAATTTTAAAGAAATTAAGTCAAGAAAGTTGGTGAAAGATAGTTGTTAGGAGACTTAAAGATACCCTTGAAACCACTAAAACCAAATAATAATATCTATAGGTTTGAACCCTTAAGTGGCCATTGGTATAATAAAAATAAAATAGGGCATATTATTTATTTTGATGGCATGATGGAGTGAAAAGAATACCAAATGGACATGAAGATCATTAAGGTGATTTGGATATGTATTGTTTCAAGTCTCATTTACATCTACAAGCCTCTTTTCATCACAAAATACACCTATAGCCTACTTTTAGGGTCACCTTGGAGAGTAGGATAGGTAGATTTGAAAAAATACCTCACTCCAAGCATGGAAGGTAGGTGTAATTAGAGCATGTTTTGGAAGGCTTCAAAGATGGTTGTGTTTATTGTCGACCTATAGTTGAGTATAACTATTTTTTGACAAATAGTAAGTAGGTTTGGGTGCCTAAGTGATGGTATATGCTTCCCAAGGTGAACCAAGGGGTAAAAATCAATATTAAATTATCTTTTAATATATAATACCTCAATATACACAAGGATTAATTTAAATAATTATCACCTATAGGGTTTCATCTTTCTCAACACAATTGACTATGTTGATTGAGAAAGGTAGTGAATAGAAGGTGATGATTGTAAGTGATTGGTAGATTCCAAAACATGAATGGAAATATCCAATTAATTTTTTAATAAATTATGAGGTTCAAATAAGGCCATACACTATTATCAATCTTAATTCTTCCTAAGCAACCTATAGGAATAAGCTTTGGAGTAGAACACAGTCTTGTGAGTTCAAGAGTATGAAAGGTAAATGAAGGGTGAGGGTGTTGAATGTATATTGGAGAAAATATATCATGAACATGAAAATATACATGGGGATTTTAAAATGGATATGGATCAAATAATTGTCTTAGACAAGCAAAACATGGTCTACACCAAGAAACCTTGCACATAGTCCTTTTGCTAGTAGTCTACCTCAGTTTTTAACACTTTTAGAGGGTATAATCATATGATAAAAGGATAAATTTTTGTGTTTGAGGTCATAAAAATTTTATTAGTCCCATAAAAAATCCATTTGGTCTAAGGGAATAGGGTAATTACCTTTTGTTCTATCTCAGACAAAGGGTACTTCCTTAGGGTCAAAATTGATAGGTTTTAGAGGTTAATGATAGAAGAGGTGGACCAAAAGAAAAAGAGACCTTAATTAAGGTGGGAGAGGTTGTAAAATACCTATTATAATCATGTAAATAAATCAAAAATATATTAAAATAAACATAGTGTCCTAGAACTCCAAGGTTACAGTCAGCTTGTTATGCAGGGTTATGGCCTAATTCCCAAATGAAAGGTAATTTTCATTTATAGATGTATAAGGGTCTTATAACTTATGGAATAATTTTTTTGGGATCATTTTATGTGTGTTAAATATTATTAAATGTATTAAAGTCAAATTAGATGTCCTAGAACACAAAATTTACAGGCAAGCCTATTGGACAAGGTTAAGGCCTAATATCCAAATGAGGGTCATTCAAACTTCTAGCATGAGATATGTATTATAACACATTGTTACATGTTTTTGAGGACATATAAGATATGTTAAATATTTTTTAAGGTATATAAACTATGAGGAATCCATTATTGGCCCAAAATGTAGTATTAGGCCTATGCAAAGCAAAGGAAGAGATTGATAGGCTAGTTTTGGATGCTCATGTATTTTTAGAGGTTGTGTGTGGGGATATAAAGATTTATGTGAAGTTTATAAATGTATTTAAATATGTTATAATGGAATTTTTTTTCATATTAAATGTCCCATATTTATGACCAAACCTTAAGAGGGTAAAATAGCCCTAAACCCTTGCTAGTGACCAATTTGGAGAAATAGAGTTGGATAAATTCTCTAATGACCATTTTTATAATGATGATGATTGTACCTTTTAAAAGACTCTCTTAGGATCCTACCCACCCTATTGATTTGTACAAAATTGTATGGACAGGGTGCAAAACAAAGTATTTTTGCCCATTTTATGTGTTTTAAAGGTTATAGGAGTCTAAGGATGTAATAAAGTTTAGAAGGAATCTATATAATTGTTGTAGCTACCTATGTACATTCAATTATTTGAAAATACCCATAATTATGAAAAAAAAGGTTCATATTAGCTCATCAAAACTAGCATAGTGACCAAGCTAATGAGAAGTGTGAAAACTTCAAGTGGAAGTGATTTTAAGGTGTACCTAATGCTTATATGTATATGTATGGTATTTAAAGGTGTCATCCACTCCATCCCATGTATTTTAATGGAAAATTGATCCTTTTTTAGAGGTCAAGTGTGTAGGGTCCACGAAGGAGGAGTTTGTTGGACTACAGATGATGATGGTTCATTCCCAAATGATTCCAAATGACCAAGCCTACAACCAATGAATGAAGAGGCATGTTTAAAATCCTTAACCTTAATTCTAATAATCAAGCCTATCCCTAATCAGTTTTGGGATGTTCAATTAGTTCCAAATCATGAAGGCAATTTTTTGAGCTAGAATAAGGAGTTTTTTACCACTTTGCAAGAGTTTCAAGCCTTATTTGGACTCTTGTGATTCATAACCATGCATGGTTCATACCACACCATCTTCACATGAACAAGTAACTAATTTTCTCAGCTTGATAGGTTTCTTTATAACCATTATACTTCTCTCTTCTCTTATCTCTCTCAAGTTCTATAAGAACTAGCAATTTTAGCCATTGTAACTTATGCTCCACCTGGGTATGGTGAAGCCCTACTCATTTAA